>CAMOHE010055536.1:15040-55982 GCA_946598075.1 Artocarpus hirsutus
TGTGTGTGCACAAGATGTGGGTCAGTGGGACCCATTTTCGTTTCTTCTCCTATTTTTATTATTATTCCTTTATTGTTTATCTTGTTATTTTTAATGGTTTGATTATTATATTTGCTCGCTTTAAAAAGGTTTTAAAATATTCACATTTTCATCAATAATTTCTTAATTCCTAAACTCTTGTTTTAATTAAATTTCTAATTTATTAACTTAATTAATCTACCACGTCATCTCCTGCGCTCCGGGGCATGACATGTGGCACGGCAATGGGGCGATTTGGGCCTTTGAAGACGCGATTCGACGGTCTAATGACACGCGCGAGAATGGGCCCGACGGGGACTACGAAGACCAGGTGGGCCTCAAATGCTTTCCATTGGATTAGTCTCGATCAGTAGATTGAATGACCAAGAAGCAATAGATCAAATGGCCAAAAAGACGAGATCACCTGAGTTCAGTTGCTTGGGAGCAGACAAGCCTCTGAATACGCGAGGCCCACCTGACACACGTTAGCATTGACACTCGATGCATGGCTGACGCATGGCTTGCACAGGGCTAATGACTACAGAGATCCAACCGCTGAGATGACTTTGGCAACGCATTCGAGGGATGAGTTTTTGCCACTTGTCGTGTTCAGTTTTAAATTTAAATTTTTATTCTTTTTGATGCATTTGATATCTGATTTTGTCTATTTTGGTGTCGTTTGGCTTTGTTTTTCCTCTAGATTTCAAATCTAAAATAAAATAAGCAAACTAAAATTAATTATTTTACAAACATTTTAAGACTCAAAATAAAATCACACAACAATATTTTTACAGTTTTGATTATTTACAAACTAGACACATATTTAACATACTGAAACAACTCTAAAAATTACTAAAAATATTATTAAATATAAAAACATACTAAAAGTACTTTTTTAAAAATATTTATACACTAAGACACCAAAATACTTATTAACACAAAAATGCTAATAATTAGAGGATTTAATGAGAAATAAAAGTGTAAAAAAAGATTTAAACCTTATAAAATATTCACTTTTATAGTTTTATCATGTGCCATAGTAATATTTAGATTTTGAAACTTTCAAATACATGAAAAAAAAAAAATTTTGACGATGACCTCGATGCATTTTTATTTTTTTAATGTTCTGCAATAAATAAATTATAAAAAGTTACTTCTTATATTATTTAAAGTTGAAAATAATTTGTAATAAATTATATAATAATATTAATGCTAGGTACTTGTGGTTTTAGCTGCATTATTTCAACTGCTTTACAATTAAGGAGTTGTTCAACATTTTCAGTAAAAAGCGAAATTCCTATTTCACTAGAAAAATCTTACAAACGTACATCAAGCTTACATCTATAGTCATAGATAAATAAATGTTAGTTATATAATAGAAACTTATAACAAATTATATATGATTTTAAAAAGATGTTAAAAATACTTGGACGTGCTCTGACATTTTTCTTGTAATGAGCACATAAAAATATTCGATCATAAGTTGTTGGTGCAGTTTATAACATTGAAAGCAAGCCATATACCAAATTCATCGTTCGAAATTGAAGATAGAAGCTGATGCTTACATCCAAAATATTGTTTACTGTTAAAAATGAAGTTATTAAAAAGTTATATTAATTATTTTAAAAATGACAACAAATTGATCAAGTTATTAAATTTAGAAGTACAGTTATAAATTACATTATCTGGTAAATTCTAAATTGTATCTATTATGATAACTATCTTTGATGAAGGTAAAGCCGGTTTTGACAAGAAGGATGCCTCTATAGTATGTGTTTCTATATTCTTGAGATAATTTTCAATATTAATTGCCTTGTAAGCATAAAATATAATATTCAGCATAATATTTAGTAAACATTATGAACACTAAAATAGTTTGATTGATTAATACTAACAAATTTTGTTGTTCAGTTGTTTCACAAATTTCTAGGTTGATAATGAAAGTACTTGATTGTTTGGTTGTTGGAGATAAACTTGTTTACTTTTCCTTTGCAAGTTACATTTATTTATAACTATATTTAAAGAGTTATATATTGAAATATCTTACCATTGTATGCAGAGTCTATGACTCTTATACAGGCAATGTCAAGATAAGTTATGATTGTTAGACATAGTGTCCTAAGGAGTAAAATGTTGTAATAAGTTTTTGGAGATATTTTATCAATAAAGAGTTTATTTATTATTCACATAACAAATGTTGGCTTCTTTGTGTTCATTTTTGTTGAATGTATGATAAGCAAATAAAAGTCTAAGACTATAAGTCTAAACTTTTAAAAATCATGCATATGATGGACAGATTATGTGGAAGACATGAATCTTAAAGGTGATGGTTGAATCATAAGATCCGCAATCAAAGGAATAAAGTTGGGTGTTTTATTCATGCTAAAATTATTATGTTGTTTACGTCCCTAATAGGAGATGGCTTGTCTTGGTCATCGAAGTAGGACTTCACGAGTAGAAACATTGGTGTATTGTCATAGCTGACGATATATTGGATCGAGACAAAAAGTTGAATTGATTTGATTAATAATTTCGATTGTTTAATCAATTCACTTTAGACAATCATATGTGTTGTGTCTTGATCTTGAAATGACTAATGGGCCCATATTCTTGGCTTATGTCTTTTGATATACAAAGGGTGACATTCTGATTTAATGATGGTATGCATACCGATACGTTGGAGACATGACTCTTGATTGACGTAGACTCATTATTCATAGACATGGAATCCATGGGTCTTTTTGTAGAGTTAATGATATTCTATTATATGCATTATCTTGTAACTAAAAGACTAGAGCACTCGACCATTTAGGTACATAGGTGTAGCCGAATAATATACTATTTATGAAGAGCAAGTATTCCAATAGTGCGATAATAAAACGTAAGATGAAAATAATTGGGAAGGTAAAACCAAATTTATCCTTAAGTAGATTTTGAATATCCTATGAGGATGTGACACATTATGGTATGTCATAGACAGTTAACTTATTGAAGCTTTGTAATTTTATATAATTCAAGAATGTAGCTCTGAGCTTTTAGTGGAGTAGCATTAGAGTTGATAACTATAAATATGTATCTAAGATATCATATTTTATAATTATAGGAGCTTGATCAATATTTGTCCATCAAGTCCTCTTTGTTAGCTCATAATAAATCATATAATGATACATCGTATTTTTCCTACACATTGGTAATTTATGTTAAATTATTAGATTGTGTAAAATTTTAGTTAATTGGATTTAATAATTCATGTTAGTTTATCGGTTGAATTAATTTTGTAAATTAATTTAAGATAAACATGTTGAATTACTTGGATAATATTTTGTTTATATGGGTTTATCTATATATGACTATTTTAATTAGATAACTTTTCTATTAGGTTATTTGAATTAAAATTGAGGCTCTATAAAGAATATGCGGATCAAATAAGATAGGATTTATCTAATGGGTTGAGATTAGATCCATCGTATCAACTTGTAGAGTTCAAATTTGGTTCAAACTCTAAATCACAACTGCATAGTCGACCATAGTAGTTAGATCAGGATTCATGTTTTATGCGGTTTTACTCTAAAGTTGATCCAAACTTGAATTTTGAAGTCTAATCTAACAAGGTCCAACCCCAGACATGACCATTATAAAGAGGCTGAGTTTTCATTGTTATTTAGATCATTTAAAAAGCATAGAGTGAGTACTCTAATGAGAGAAACTGTAAAATTCCTTAAGAGCCATTATTCAAAATCAAGAACCTTAGCTCTAGGTTTTCTCAAGTGGTTAGAAGAAGAGTCATGCGAAGAAAAGCTATATGACGTGTAACCACCCACACTCTGATCGTGGATAAAGAATAGGAAAGAAGACCAGTTGGATAAGGCTCTTCTAAAACGTTCTTCTCTTCACAGAGTCCTACTACTTTGGTATACAAAAGAGATTAGTAAGATTTGTCATTAACTTATATATTTAGCATGTCAAACTTATGTTTTGAAAAATACTCAGATTTAAAATTTTTTAAAATTATGATGCATAGTGTTTTCCAATAGTGATGACATCTAAGATGACAATAGCCTCATTGATTGCGAATTAGTTCCATATTAACAATAAAATGGGCTCCCATTTAGAAGATAATAAAATGGTGTTAAGTGTTGGAGCTAATAATAAAAATATATAAAAAATAATTACTTTCAATATATTACTTACTCTTGATTAACTATATATATTTCTAGATTTTCTCTAGCGCCATAATTTGTATGAACTTCTTTCAATGGCTTCACGTGGAATGCTACTCCAATAATATATATCATTTAAAAAATTTGTAGAATGAAGATACATATTAGTATTGAATAAAAATATTTGTATTTTTTATAATGTAATTTAGATATTTACCAAAAATGGCTTTTGAATGGAGATATTTTTGTACATCAAAAAATAGAATAAAATTGAAGATAGTTGGATATTATCTTATTCTTTTATTTTTTTAGCTTCTCTGCCTAATGTAGAGGCATTGATAACCCATTCAAATGTATCATCAAGGACTTGAAATTCTTTTTGTATAGATGAACAAATGCATTTGAAATGTAGTAATATCTTGAAAATTTTTGAGTATCTTCAAACATATCAATATCATCCTATAAGATAGTTGCCTTTACCTTTGAATCCTATTGTGTATATACTTCTAAAGCAACCAATATTAACTTTTGAAATCTTGCGTGAGATCTTATTGTTGTAGGGATCTTTTTGTCCCATACTATGACCTTTGTTGTCTAGCTTCCTAATTGGAGATCTATTTCTTTTATTGATTCCAAGTTTCTTGCCATTCTACAAGTTAATAAGGAGAATAATTTAAAAAAACTTAATTAATACATTTAGAAACAATTAAATTCTATTATACTTTTTTTTCTTTTTTTAGAATTGGGAATTAATTGGGTGATCCTAAAGAGTTGCAAAGGAGTTTGGTTTTTTTTTTTTTAGGTTAAGGTGTGTTGCAAGGAAGCACAATAGTTAAATGTTTATATTGTAGTTATATTTTGGGGGTTATGGTTGGAGGAGAAGAACTATATTTTTAAGAGCATAAAAAAGAATTTGTTGTCTAAGATGGCATTAGTTTTTGGAAGGAATACAGACTTTAAGGTAAATGAACAACAAATCATGATAGCATTTTTTTAAAGTAGACAGATAATAAAGAAAGGAAAAAATGGTAATAATAGATAGAAAGAGAGTAATTAGTTGAATATGTTAGAATTAAAATATGAAACGCAACGAAAGGAACGAATCGTTGACAAATAAAAATTTTCTAAAAACTTTATTCATCAAGAATAGATATATAATTTTAATTAACAATAGAAAGCTTTGGAAATTTTACTAACCTTTTTGAAAATTATTAGGATTTCTTAGCTTTTCTTTGACACCACAATCTTCCAATCTAGGGCTCCATATAAATGGAAAGACAAGTAGGCGTCAAACTACAAGAATGAATTTTTCTCACACTTTTTTAAATCTGCTATGTACTCAACATATGAGATAGCAGACCTTTTTTTTTTTCAGAGAAGAACTCTCAGTTTTTCTCTCTGAGTATTTTGTAAAAGTTACGTGAATGAAAAAACTCTTGAGATAACTGTTATCTCTCCCTTTTTATATCTAAGTCATTAGTAATTTTTCAATTGATTTTCAATTTGAAATAACCATTATATCAGATATATGGGGAAAGGATATATTTTGTATGATTTTAACCTTCTTACTTTCCCTTTTTTTTATTTTAATATATATTAATATATTATAAAATCTTATATATAAATAAGATTTGGTTCAAAACCATATATATATATATATATATCTAAATCTAAATTCAAAAATAAATCACATTTATTTAAGAATAGATTTTAAAATTAATCAATTAATTAATTAACTAATGCTTAGTTAAATGTGACAACATTTATCACATTACATTATGTGTCACAGAGAACTTTTTTTGTGTCACATTAATAATTCAAGTGTGAAATAATTAATTCAGAACTCAATAATTCCAAATTAAATATCTATAATCCATTCTATGCATAAATCCAATATAGTATTACAAAGGTGACATTGGGGACCTATGGACCTACAACCCAAGCTCTAATAAATTTGACAATTAATCAAACTCTTTAATTAATGTGCCAAATTTATTAGTTTCAATGTTATTCCACCAAAAACCTGAAACTAAACTCTTGAGATTATGGTGAAATTACTCAAAGAAAATAAACTAGTAGTCCATTGATATAATCATTACATATAAGTCAGTCCTCCATAAATAGTTCATAATAAGAGCTAGGTTCAATTTCCATTTACCTTTCTTATTATATCTTTATCCTTGAGTTCAAATAATCCTCTAATGAACAATTAATTCATAATCTTATTATAAACAAGCGCTCTACTGTTCAAACCTTAAATTTTCACTCAAGAGAACTATTTTTCTAACTTCCATAGGGAAGGAATAGATTCCATATCTATATAATATTATTCCTAGCTATTTATTACATTATATTTCTAAGATGCTAAGTTATGATCTATGCTAAAACAAATCTTACCAAGCAAATCAAAAAACATAATGTTATAAACAGGAGTCTAATAAATACTCAGGATTAAGGCCGTCAAATATATGATCATCATAGTGATAAATTTGAATACTCTATTTCTAACGAATGATTATTAGAGATTCATGATTTATTTGGTCCAATCCTATATAATTTCATTATATAAAGTACCTCCAATACAATGTCTCTACATTAATAGTTCGGATAATAGCTATTTCATTCTAAATGAGATTGGACCGTACTTATAATATTTAATTAAAGAACCCAAACTTTAATTAACTATTACAAACTATTTAGACTATTATCTATAAATTTTATCCCTAAGCATATAACACTTATATGCTAAATTTATAGTCACATAATATTTATGGAATTTTCTTCATGTTTAAAAAAGTATTCATGATACATATAATCAATCAAAATAATTATAAATGTCACTTTATTTATTTATTAACAATATGTACAATGTCACAGCTTTTAGGGCACCAAACCCAACAATCTCCCACTTGTCCTAAAACAGGTGAGACATGTCTTTAAGACCTAAGCCTTCTAAGTGTGCCTTGAAGCTCTTTGCAGGTAACGTCTTAGTGAAAGGGTCGGCAAGGTTGTTTTTCGATGCTATCTTCATAACTTCCACATCGCCTCGATGTACTATTTCTTTGATCAAATGATATTTTCTCTCTATATGCTTTCCTCTTTTGTGGCTTCTAGGTTCTCTTGAATTTGCCACTGCACCACTGTTATCACAATACACTGTGAGTGGTTTATCCATGCCCAGAACTACTTCTAGATCATTTAAGAACTTACGGTGCCAAACGGTTCTTTAGCTGCTTCACAAGCAGCCACATATTCAGCTTCCATTGTTGAATCAGCAATACAAGGTTGTTTGATGCTTCTCCAAACTATGGCTCTACCACCAAAAGTAAACACTGATCTAGACATAGATTTACTGTGTCTTTGTCTGATTGAAAATCAGAATCAGTGTATCCAATGGGAATCAAATTCTCACCAGAATATACTAGCATATAGTTTCTCATTCTCCTAATTAAGATACTTCAGAATATGTTTAACCACTACCCAATGATCTAATCCTAGGTTGGATTGATACTGACTGACTATACCCACTGCATAGCAAATGTCAAGTCTTGTACACAACATGGCATACATTAGACTTCCCACTACAGATGCATAAGGTACTCGTCTCATGTTTTCTTCCTCTTGAGGTGTCTTAGGACACTGCTCTTTTGAAAGATAAACTCCATGATGTGTAGGTAAATTACCTTTCTTAGAGTTTTGCATCTAAAATCTGATAGACACTTTATCGATATACGATGCCTGAGACAGCGCCAACAGTTTGTTCTTATGATCTCTCATGAGTTGGATTCCAAGAAGATAACTTACATCCCCCAAATCTTTTATTTGGAATTAGTTGGTGAGCCATTTCAGATGTAGATAATAAGATTTGATATCCTACAATATCTCTTTAATTTATTTAAATTTAAAAATAACCAGCATATCAGATATATAAGAAGGGATATACTCTACATTATCTTTATCCCCATTTTTAATAATTTGTTTTTCATTTTTTTGTTTTGTTTCAAAAAAAATGAATCACACGATTCTATATATATATATAAAATACGTTTAAAAAAGAATCACGAAAAGCATGATTCTCGTTTACATTTTTTTTTAACGAATAATTAACCTGATTCGATATTCATACATATATATACATATATAGTTTAAACAAAACAAAAAAGAAAAAGAAAAAACGAATCAAGAATGTGATTCGGTATATATATATATATATTAAAATTAAAAACTTATATAAATATTTAAATTAAAAAATAAATCATATTTATTTAAGAATAAATTTTAAATAAATTAATTAACTAATGCTTAGTTAAATGTGACAATGTTTATCACATTATATTATGCGCCACAGAGAGTTTTTTTTTTTGTATCACATTAATATCTTAAGTGTGAAACAATTAATTCAGAATTCAATAATTCTAAATTAAATATGTATAATTCATTTTATGCATAAAATCCAATACAATGTTATAGAGGTGGCATTAGGGGCCTATGGACCTATAACCCAAACTCTAATAAGTTTTGACACTTAATTAACTCTTTAATTAATATGCCAGTGTTACTCCACTAAAAACCTGAAACCAAACTCTTGAGATTATAGTAAAAATTACTCAAAAAAATTAGCGAGTAGTCTATTGATATAATCATTATATATACCTCTCTTATTGTTTCTTTATCCTTGAGTTTCAATAATTCTCTGATTAATAGATAATTCATAATCTTATTATGAATGAGCACTCTACTGTTCAAATCTCGAATCATCACTCACGAGAACTATTTTTCTAACTTTCATAAGAAATGAATAGATTCTATATCTGTAGAATATTATTCCTAGCCTCTCCCAAACTTTCATTTGGAATTGGTTATTTTTAGATTATGTAGATAATACGCCTACATCATTCCCAATGAGTAGGACATCATCGATGTAAAGAACTAAGATGACCACCATCTTATCTTTGATGTACTTGTATACACAAGGTTCATCAATGTTTTGATCAAAACCATAAGATTTGATTGTCTCATCAAATCTCATGTTCCAAGATCTTGAAGCTTGCTTGAGTCTATAGATGGACCTCTGCAACTTGCAAACTTTTTGCTCTTGACCTTTGACTACAAACCCTTCTGGTTGCACCATATAGACGCTTTGCTCAAGATAGCCATTCAAAAAGGTAGTCTTAACATCCATTTGTCATATCTCATAATCAAGACAAGTAGCAATGGATAAAAGAATCCAAATGGATTTAAGCATAACTACAGGCAAGAAAGTTTCTTCATAGTCAACTGCCTCCTTTTGGGTATAACCCTTTGCCACAAGCCTAGCTTTGAAAGTTTCAACTTTCCCATCCACTCCTCTTTTCTTCTTGTAAATCCATTTGCACCCTATGGGTTTTATCCCTTCAAGTAGGTCTACAAGTTCTCAGACTGAATTGGAGTACATTGACTCCATTTCAAGGCTCATAGCTTCCAGCCATTTTTCCTTTGCAGAATCTTCCTTTGCATCACAATATAACAATGGATCATCCTTACCATTATTAGAGATAGCAACATGTGCTTCTCCAAATTCCCTGTGGCAAGCAGGCAGTCTCACAACCCTCCCACTACTTTGAGGTGGTATGACATTCTGATTGGGAGATGTGGTCTCCTTATTTTTTCCTTCGACAATGGTTGTCGGTTACAGTCTGAACTGATCAGAAAGTAACTATTCAAGTACAACTTTGCGACAAGGTTTATAGTTTGTCATATAATCATTCTCTAGAAAAGTGGCATTTGTCAATACAAATACCTTCTTTTCTTATGGACTATAAAACAAACCTCCCTCATTCCCTTTAGATATCCCACAAACAAACATACTTCAAAACATGGTTCCAACTTCCCGGTCTTTACTTTCAACACATGTGCCCATATAAGGATATGTCACATACTAGGTTTGTGACCATTCCATAACTCTAAAGGTGTTTTTGAAATAGACTTAGATGGAACTATGTTTAGAAGATATATTACAGTATGTAGTGCATATCCCTAAAACGAAGTGGGTAATGATGAGTAGTTGAGCATGGATCTCACCATATCTAGCAACGTCCGATTTCTTCTCTCTGTAACACCATTTTGCTGTGGTGTTCCAGGTGCGGTGAGTTCTGATAGAATACCATGTTCTATCATATAATCCTTGAATTCAATATCAAGGTATTCCCCTCCTCGATCAGATCGAAGAGTCTTCACTGTCTTTCCTAATTGCTTTTCAGCTTCTCCTTGGAATTTTTTGAACTTTCAAAAAGTTTTAGATATCCTTTGCATTAGGTATATGTGACCATACCTTGAATAATCGTCAATAAATGTGATGAAATATTAGTAACCACCATGTGCTTGTACATTCAATGGACCGCAGACGTCTGAATGTATTAGCTCAAGTGGTTCATTGGCCCTTTTGCCTTTTATAAAGAAAGGCCTTTTAGTCATTTTACCTTCAAGACAAGATTCACAAACTGGTAAAGAAACTAACTTTTAGTTCTTTTAAAGGACCATCCTTTACTAGTCTGTTAATTTTGTCAAGGTTAGCATGACCTAATCTAAGGTGCCATAGGTATGTTTCATTATTAGAAGAAATCTTTTGCTTCTTGGATTTTGGTTGTTCTACTTTGAACATTTTGGTATTGAGCAGTGATTTTTTGTTGGGCCTTAAAGTGTGAAGCCCATTTTCCAAATGTGCAGAACAAATATTCAAACCATTTCTATAAATATTAACATAATTATTATAAAAAGAAACATTAAACATTTGTTCAAATAACCTAGAAACAGAAATCAAATTTCTTTGAAAACAAGGAATGTAATAAACATTGTCCAAAATTAAAAACTTATTTCTAAAATAAAGTTTAACAACTCCCACTACCCTTGCCAAAACAACCTCTCTCATTCCCACTCTCATTGTTTGTTCCCCATCGGCAAGCTCCCTTGAAGAACGAAGCATCTGCAAAGAAGAACAAACATGGTTTGTTGCCTCTGAATTAATTATCCAAGGTGAAGTATCATCTTCAACTAAAGAAGCTTCTAAAACGAGTAAATCTGATTTACCATTGTTCTTCTTTTCTTTGAGCTCCTGAAGATACTTCTTGTAGTTTCTCTTCTAGTGCCCAACTACACCACAGTGGAAACATTTTCCTTTAGGCTTCTTTTGGTTTAAGCTCTTTTTGTTGTTGTTGCTTTTGTTCTTCTTAGGTTGCCCTCCATTCTTAGACTTACTACTTCCTTTAGTCCTCTTCCTCTTATTATTCTTTTGAGCAGAAGAGGAGGGCTAATCCTCTACAACATTTGCCTTAGCTTCTTTAATCTTTTCTTTTGAAATAGACTTGAAGGTTTGAAGCTTATTAAGCAACTAAATCATGTTATATTTTAGCTTATTTATGAAATAGTTGCTTTTGAACTGAAGGAATGCAGGGGAGAGGGTTTCTAAATCATCCCCACCTTTGTGGCCTCATCTATCACTGCCCCGTTTACCTCGACCTCATGGAGATAGATGTTAAGAACATGTTCTCTGATCGAAATCCCTGCCTTTATTTTGGCATTCATTACCGCCTATCAGCTTTGTAGCGTGCCTTTTCAGAAGGTTTACCAAACATGTCTTGTAGAAACTGCATTATCTTATAAGCGGTCTCCATGCTTTCGTGCTTCATCCTAAGCACGTCAGACATGCCAGCTAAAATCTGGAAGACATGTTTAGAGGCTAGGCCTTAACTAAGAGGCAAGGGCTGCTTCAAAAACTTCTTAACTACAAACAAAAACCAGGGACATCTATAAAAGAGCGCATGATGTTGGTCATGGGTTACCTTGTTGAGGCACAAACCAATGGAGTCGACATCGATGCCAAAACTCATATGACTGTGGTTTTTGAGACTTTGTCTAAGATGTTTATTCTATTTAGAGCTACTTTTAATTTAAACAATTGGTGGGATATGACCTTAATAGAGTTGATGAAATAGTTACAGGAGTTCAAACTACTGATCAGGGAATCTCTTACGAGAGGCGAGGCCAATTTGGCAGCTGCTTTTAGTTCCAATCCCAACCCTAGGAATGGAAAGAAGCAACGGGCCAAGAATGTGAAGTCTTTTGTTCTTGCTAACAACAAGAGCAAGAAGGAGAAGAATATGAACTCCAAGAAGCTAAAGTACTTCTTCTATGGGAAGGTCGGGCACGTTAAAAAAAATTGCAAGGACTTCCTTTCTCGAGGAGGTAGGTGTGATCTTCTGTATTTAAAAACTTGTTTAGTTAGAGAATCCAGTGACATTTATTTCATAGATTCTAGTGCAACTAATCATGTGTGTGTTTCTCTAAAGAAACGAGAAGTCTTCTCAATGAAGGCTTCATGCTTTGGATGGGCGATGGATCCTTGGTCTTAGCTAAAGCAGTGGGAGATGTCCATCTACATTTTGATAATTATAGGAATTTAATTTTGCAAGATTGTTTTTATGTTCCTTAATTTAAGAGGAATTTAATTTCTGTAGCTTGTTTATTTAAAGACTCCTATTTGGTTTCTTTTAATAAAAAATGGTGATCCGTAAAAATAAATCTTTTATCTGTTCTGGATGGATACAAAATAATCTATATTTTATCAAACTTAAGATGGACTTACTGCTTGATGCTGAGCTAGATGATAACAACTCCAAAAGACTTAAAACTTCTCACTTTAACAAGACTTATCTTTGGCATTTGTGCCTTGGTCATATTAACCTGAATAGGATTCAAAGGTTAGTAAGGGATAGACCTTTAAGTTACTTAAAGGTGGAATCTTGTTTGGAAGGCAAAATGACCAAAAGACCATTCGGGTCTAAGGGCATTAGTGTCAAAGGGATTCTAGAACTTGTGCATAGTGATGTTTGCGAATCGATGAACATCTAGGCACAAGAACGGTATGAGTACTTTGTCACTTTTTTTTATAATTACTAAAGATATGGGTATGTGTACGTAATGCACCACAAAAGCGAAACTTATAACAAGTTTAAGGAGTTTCGACCTAAAGTGGAAAAGCAATTAGGTGGACCCATAAAGGCATTTCGATCCGATCGAGGTGGAGAATACCTTTATGATGATTCTTAGAACACTTATTAGAGAATGGGATTTTATCCCATTTGATTATGCCGAGCACTTTATAGCAGAATGATGTAGCGGAGAGAAAAAATAGGACTTTATTGGACATGATCAAGTCCATGATGAGTTATTCATCATTGCTTTATCCTTTTGGGGATATGCACTACAAACTGTATGTTATCTTTCGAACAACGTGCCTTCCAAATCTGTCCCTAAAGTTCCACGAGAGTTATGGACGGGGAAGAAGACATCCTTAAACCATATTTGCATATGGGGATGTCCGGCTCATGTCATGTTTAGGGATGCGAATAAGTTGAAAGCACGTTCAGAAGGTTGTGTGTTTGTAGGTTATCCAAAAGGGACTAAAGGGGGTTATTTCTATAACCTAAAGGAAAATAAAATCATGGTTTCAACTAATGTAACTTTCCATGAGGGGAGTTATATGGACAACTTTAAGCCCCAAAGTAAAGTGGTACTTAAGGAGTTAAAGAGTAATTCAATCACTCTAGGGATTCCGGTAGAAACCACTCCAATCGGTGTAGAAAAACCAAACAAACCTAAATAACAACCTAAGGGGCTTTAACGTAGTGGGAGGATCGAGCGTTAACCCGAGAGGTATATGTTCAATGGTGAGTCTTTCTTGGCCGAACCGGTTGAACATGACAGGGATCCTTATACTTATGGAGAGGCAATGGAGGATGTTGATTTGAAACTCTGAATAGAGGCCATGAACACAAAGATGAAGTCTAGGGAGACTAATCGAGCCTAAGTGCTTGTAGATCTTCCCGAATGGGTAAAACCCATAGGGTGCAAATGGATCTATAAGAGAAAAAGAGTAATGAATAGAAAGGCAAAAACTTTAAGGCTAGACTAGTAGCTAAGGAATACACGCAAAATGTAGGAATCAATTATGAGGAAAACTTTTTGCCTGTAGCCATGCTTAAGTCCGTCTAGATTCTCTTATCCATAGCTACTGCACTTGATTATGAGATTTGGCATATGGATGTCAAGACAGCTTTTCTAAATGGCTAACTTCATAAGTCCATTTATATGGAACAACTAGCCGGTTCAAGGCTAAGGGTCAAGAGGGTAACGTAAGCTGCTAAAGTCAATATATGGACTTAAGCAAGCTTCCCGTTCTTGAAACATAAGATTTGATTAGGTGATCAAGACTTATGGGTTCTCACAAAATGTGGATGAGCCATGTGTTTACAAACACAATAAGGATGGGAAGGTGGTTTTTCTATTGCTCTATGTAGATGATATTTTGCTAATTAGCAATGATGTTAGGGTGTTGTCATCGGTCAAATTATGATTGACCAAGCAGTTTGATATAAAGCACATGGGTGAGGCTAATTTTGTTCTCGATATCTAGATTTTTTAGGATAGGAAGAACAAAATGATAGCTTTGTCACAAGCCAGCTACATAGATAAAATTCTTAGGAGGTTTGCAATGCAGGATTCCAAGAAAGGTGGGCAACCATCTAGGTCTGGAATTACTCTTTCTAGGAAAGACTCTTCAAAGTTTAAGGAAGAAAGAGAATACATGAAGAGGGTGCCTTATGCTTCGGCAATGGGTAGTCTCATGTATGCCATGCTTTGCATAAGACCAGATATTTATTATGCGGTCGAGATTATATGTCGATTTCAGGTGGATCTATGACCGAACTATTGGATTGCGGTAAAGCATATTTTCAAGTACCTGAGAAAGACTTAAGGGTATATGCTTGTATATTCAAGTGAGGACTTAACTCCTCTAGGATATACTGATTTGGATTTCCAATCATGTTTGGATTCTAGGAGATCAACTTTGGGTTTTGTGTTTACTCTGGGTGGCGGTGCCATCAGTTGGAGAAGTGTGAAGCAATATTAAACTTCAAATTCAATGATGGAGGCAGAGCATGTGCCACCTAGTGATGCTTTGAAAGAAGCACTATGGCTCCGTAAGTTTCTTGAGGATCTTAAGGTAGTTCCTGGTATGGATAAGGTGGAATACTATACTGTGACAACAGTACGGTAGTAGCTAATGCTAAGGAACCAAGATTTCATAAGAAGAATAAGCATATTGATCATAAGTATCATGTGATTAAGGACTTCGTCAAGGATGGGCACGTCATAGTGTGCAAAATCACATCAAAGAACAATTTAGTTGATCCAATCATGAAAACACTTAATTGGAGAATCCTTGAAAGGCTTGTGGAAGCTATGGGGATGTGAGATTTGTCATATTTACTCACTTAGTGCAAGTGGAAGATTGCTAGACATGTATGCCCTAAGGATTAAAAATATAATATGTTTTTGGAGGCATTTTTATCAATAAATAATTTATTTATTATTTATATCCCAAATCTTGTCCTCTTTACGTTTATATTTGTTGAATATGTGTTAAGCAAATAATAGTTTAAGACTGTCAGTCTAAAGTTTTAAGAATTAGGCATATGATCGACAGATTATATGAAAGACACAATTCTTAAGGTGACGGTCTAAATCATAAGATCCATTATCGAGGGAATAAAGTTGGGCGCTTTATTCATGTAAAGATTGTTATGTTGTCTATATCCTTATTGGGAGATGGTTTGTCTTGGCCATCATATAGGAAAAATAGTACGTAGTAGAATTTAAAAAAATATATATATCAAAGTATTTTCCAAAACATAAGTTTGACACACTATATGCATAAATTAACCAGATCTTACTAACCTCTAAATGCTAAAAAACTTTCGTAATCTGTGAAGAGAAGTAACATTCTAGAAGAGCCTCAACTAACTAGTCTTCTTTGTTATCCTCTATCCATGATCAGAGTGAGTGTGGGCTCTCACACGTATAGCTCTTCCACCAGGTGACTCTCCTTCCAACCAATTAAGAGAACCTAAAGCTAGTGTTTGTGATTTGTGAACAAGAGCTCTTAGGGAATTTCAAAATCTCACCAGTAGATTTTCACTCTTAATCTCTCAAATGATCTAAATAATAATGAGACTCACTCCCTTTTTATAGAGGTTGGGTCAAAGAGTCAGTCCTTATCAGATAATGCCTCAAAATTTGAATCAGAATCAAATTTGGATCAGTATCTGATGAAATCTGATGAAAACGCGTGATCTTTTTATCGCGTGATCGGCATGCCGATCTGTCTAATAGGCATGCCGAACTTGCCCTATCGGTAGGCCGAACTTGAGGATCAACATGCCGAATTGCCGATAAAAATCTTAGTGAATGTTTTATTTTCACCCGAGATTCCATAAGATAAAGTCTTAGTTTTAATTCAAATAACTCAATAGAGAAATTATCTAATTAAAACAACTTTATCTAGATAATCTCTAGGAAAATAAATGAATTCCTAATAATTCTACAAGTCTTGATTTAATTTATTCAATATTAAATTAACTAATAAACAGACAAGAATTATCCGATCCCAATAATTCAACAAGTTTATCTTGAATTAATTTTGTCACAAAATTAATTCAACCGATAAACAGATATGAATTATTTGATTCTTTTGAATTTCAACCAATCTAATAAATCTGACGTAAGCTACCAATTATTAGAATAGCACGCTATCATTATAGGATTTTGTGAGCTAGTAAAGGAGACCAAATGGACTTATATAGTTCAAGCTCCTGTTAATTATGAAACCCAATATCTTAGATATACATTTCATAATTATCAACTCTAACGCTACTCCTCTGAAAGCTTAGAGCTGCACTCTTAAACTATATAGAATTACGAGGCCTGTGTAGCTAAGTCTTTATGACATATCATAGTGCATTGTATCCCCATCGGATTATCCATAATCGCCTTAACGACAAGTTCTGTCTTACCTTCCTCATAATTTTTATCTTACGTTCTATTATCTCACCATCGAAAAACTTGCCATCCAAAGACAGTATACCACTTGGTTACACCTATGTATCCAAATGGTTGAGCGCTCTAATTTTCCACTTACAGGATAAAGCATATAAAAGGATATCACTACTACTAAAGAGGAGCTATGGATTCCATATCTATGAATAATAGGTCTACACTATTAAGAGTCATGCCTCCAACATACCGACATGCATACTACTATTAAAATATGGGTGTCACCCTTTGGTACATCAAAAGACACAAGTCAAGATAATAGTTCCACTATTCGTCTCAAGATTAAGATACAATACAAATGATTGTCTAAAGTGAATTGATTTACCGAGACAAAATTATCGATCTAAATCAATTCACTTTATGTGACGATCCAACACATTGTCACCTGTGACAACGTGCCAATGATTCTATTCTCGGAGTCCACCTCCGATGGTCGAGACAGACCATCTCCTAATAGGATTATAGATAATATAACAATCTTTACATGAATAAAGTGCCCAACTTATTCCCTCGATTACAGATCTTATGATTTAGACTATCACCTCCGATGGTCGCGTCTTCTGCATAATCTATCCATCATATGCCCAATTCTTAAAGGTTTAGACTAACAGTCTCAGACTATTATTTGCTTAACTGACATTCAACAAATTTGAACGTAAAGAGGACAAGATTTGGTATATAAATATTAAATAAATTCTTTATTGATAAAAATGGCTCCAAAAACATATTACATTTTTACTCCTTAGGGCATACACATCTAACAATCTCCCACTAGCACTAAGTGAGTAAATATGACAAATCTCGCATCGGCATAGCTTCCACATGCCTCTCGAAGACTCTCCCAGTAAGTGTCTTCATGAATAGATCAACTAATTTGTCCTCTGATGCGATTTTGCACACCGTGACATGTCCACCCTAAACGAAGTCTTTTATAACATGATACTTTTGATCAATATGCTTACTCTTCTTGTGAAATCTTAGTTCCTTAGCATTAGCTACCGTCACACTGTTATCATAGTATAGTGATACCGCCTTATCCATACCAAGAACTCCAAGGAACCTGTAGAGCCACGCTGCTTCTTTTGAAGCATCACTAGCTACCACATACTCAGCCTCCATCGTTGAATATGAAGTGCAATCTTGCTTCACACTTCTCCAATTTATGGCACCACTACCCAGAGTAAACACAAAACCTAAAGTCGATCTCCTAGAATCCAGACAAGATTGAAAATTTGAGTTAGTATATCCTAGAGGAGTTAAGTCCTCACCCGAATATACAAGCATATACCCTCTAGTCCTTCTCATGTACTTGAAAATATGCTTTACCGCAACCCAGCTGTTTGGCCCTAGATGTGCCTGAAATCGACTTATAATCCTGACCGCATAACACAAGTCAAGACAACAGGCCCACTATTCATATCAGGATTAAGATACAATATAAATGACTGTCTAAAGTGAATGATTTGCCAAGACAGAATTATTAATCCAAATCAATTCACTTTATGTCTCGATTCAACGCATCGTCACCTATGACAACATGCCAATGTTTCTATTCATGGAGTCCTCTTCCGATGGTCAAGTCAAACCATCTCCCAATAGGGATATAGACAACATAATAATCTTTACATGAACAAAGCGCCTAACTTCATTCCCTCGATTGCGGATCTTATGATTTAGATCGTCACCTTAAGAATCGTGTCTTCTGCATAATTTGTCCATCATATGCCCAATTCTTAAAGGTTTAGACTGACAGTCTCAGACTATTGTTTGCTTATCATACATTTAACAAATATGAACGTAAAGACGACAAGATTTGGTATATTAATAATAAATGAATTATTTATTGATAAAAATGTCTCCAAAACCATATTGCATTTTTACTCCTTAGGACATACATGTCTAACAATCTCCCACTTGCACTAAGTGAGTAAATATGACAAATCTCGCATCCTCATAGCCTCCACATGCCTCTCGAAGACTCTCCTAGTAAGTGTCTTTGTGAATGGATTAGCTAAATTGTCCTTTGACGCGATTTTGCATACCGTGACATGCCCGCCCTCGACGGAGTCCTTTATCATATGATACTTTCGATCAATATGCTTACTTTTCTTGTGAAATCTTGGTTCCTTAACATTAGCTACCGCCGCACTATTATCACAGTACAGTAATACGGCCTTATCCATACTAGAAACTACCTCAAAATCCCCAATGAACTTGCGAAGCCACACTAATGCTTCTTTCGAAGCATCACTAGCTACCACATACTTGGCCTCCATCGTTGAATCCGAAGTGAAATCTTGCTTCACACTTCTCCAACTGATGGCACCGACACCTAGAGTAAACACAAAACTCGAAGTCGATTTCCTAGAATCCAGATAGGATTGAAAATCCGAGTCAGTATATCCTAGAGGAGTTAAGTTCTCACCCAAATATACAAGCATATACCCTCGAGTCCTTCTTAGGTACTTGAAAATATGCCTTACCGCAACCCAATAGTTTGGTCTTGGATCTGCCTTAAATCAACTTACAATCCCGACCGCATAGCAAATATCTAATCGTGTGCAAAGCATGGCATGTATGAGACTACCCACTACCGAAGCATAAGGCACCTTCTTCATGTATTCTCTTTCTTCATCAGACTTTGGAGAGTCTTCTTAAAAAGAGTAATTCCAGACCTAGATGGTTACCCAACTTTCTTGGAATCCTACATTGTATACCTCCTGAGAATTTTATCTATGTACCCTGCCTGTGACAAAGCTATCATTTTGTTCTTCCTATGCCGAAAGATCTGAATACTGAGAATAAAATTAGCCTCACCTAAGTCCTTCATGTCAAACTGCTTGGTCAACTATAATTTGACCGATGACAATGCCCTAGCGTCATTGCAATTAGCAAAATATCATCCACATAGAGTAGTAGAATGACCACCTTCCCATCCTTAATGTGTTTGTAAACACATGATTCATCCACATTTTTTGAGAACCCATAAGTCTTGATCACCTAATCAAATCTTATGTTCTAAGAATGGGAAGCCTACTTAAGTCCATAAATTGACTTTAGCAGCTTAGAAACCTTACCCTCTTGACCCTTGACCTTAAACCTGTCTGGTTGTTCCATATAAATGGACTCATCAAGGTGGCTATTTAGAAAAGCTGTCTTGACATCCATCTGTCAAATCTCATAATCGAGAGCGACAGCTATAGATAAGAGAATCTAGATGGACTTAAGCATGGCTACAAGCGAAAAGGTTTCCTCGTAATCGATTCCTTCCTTTTGCATATAACCCTTAGCTACCAGTCTAGCCTTTAAGGTTTTGACCTTTCTATCCACTCCTCTTTTCCTCTTGTAGATCCACTTACACCCTATGGGTTTTACCCCTTCGGGAAGATCTATAAGCTCCTAGACCTAATTAGTCTCCATAAACTTCATCACTATGTTCATGGCCTTTGTCAAGAGTTTTGAATCAACATCCTCCATAGCCTCTATGTAAGTATAAGGATCCCTATCATGTTCATCCGGTTTAGCCAAGAAGGCCTCCCCATTGAACATATACCATTCAGGTTGACGCCCGATCCTCTCACTATGCCGAAGCCCCTTATGTTGTAGTTTAGGTTCATTTGGATTTTCTACACTGATCAAAATGGTTTCATTTGGAACCTCTAAAGTGATTGGATCACTCCTTAACTCCTCAAGCATCACGTTGCTTCGAGGTTTAAATTCATCCATGTAACTCTCCTCAAGGAAAGTTGCATTAGTTGAAACCACGACTTTATTTTCCTTTAGGTTATAGAAATAACCCCCTTTAGTCCCTTTTGGATATCCTACAAACACACAAACTTCCGAATGTGCTTCTAACTTATTTGCATCCTTAAACAGGACATGAGCCGGACATCCCCATATGCAAATATGGTTTAAGGATGTCTTCTTGCCCATCCACAACTCGTGAGGAGTTTTAGGGATCGATTTTGAAGGTACGTTGTTTAAAAGATAACATGCAGTTTGTAGTGCATATCCCTAAAAAGACAATGGCAATGATGATAACTCATCACGGACCTGACCATGTCCAATTGAGCTACTTAGCTCAATTGGTACTCGAGAAGGAAATAAGAATCTCTTAAGGGAGGTTTGAGGTTCGAATCCGAGGGACGCGAAAGAAAAACCCTAAGGGGCTAGAGGGCCCTAGAGGGGACAATACGGATGAGTGGGCAGCACGGGGATGATCTACCAATAAGAGCCATAAGTCCGGGGGCTCCGCAAGGTGGGTCCTATGGAGGCTTGAGGGAGTACGGGCGGGCCGGACACCATACCATAAATCACGCTAAAATACCTTATCCTCTCGGAGATCCACTCTAGTACCTGATAGAAATCCCTTCCTAGGGCTCAGGACCACCATTTTCTTCCTATGGACCAACAATGGAGGCTTTAGGTCCTCTCTTTGAAAACTTTCTCTCACTCAATCTTTTGAAATCAAGGTTTTATTTTAAAAGACATACATGAACAACTTTAATATCAACGACACTCTCTATTTTATATGACATGTTATTAATATATATGGCAAATCATATTATAGTGCAGATAAAAAAGCAATCAAGCAAAGCTACAAGCAACATAATAAATGACCATAATATTATGGTTCCACCCTAGATAATAGAAAACCAAGATTATAAGAGAATAATCGAAACATTTTATCGATTCTTCAACCTTGAATCTCCAAGCTGTATCCTTCTTCATATAATGCCCATCTTCAAGTCTTTAATCCTGTATGAATCAAAAACTCCAAATTTTTAGTCATATCCAAATTTAATGTTTCTTAGAATTGTCTCAAAAATAAAATTAAAACAGCACAAAAAACTGCACCTTTTTTTGAAAAATTTTTAGCTCTCTACCAACAAGCCGATCTAGGTGATCGGCCTGTCGATTTTCATAGATCGACCTACCGTTTCATGACAAATAGGCCTACTAAACTAGAAGTTTGGCCTGCCGCTAGAGCCACCTGATTTCTGCCCCGCTGACGGCCTGTCGAACCTCACGTCTGGCCTGTCGATCTACGACCATCGGCCTACCAAACTAGAGGGTTAGGCATGCCGACCAAGCAGAAACCACCTTTTGCAAAAAATAAAGTTTCTTATGTAATTTATCAATTTTATTCTCAACAATTCAAAAACATAAAATTAGAGACTCAAGAAATACCTAGGAGAGTCATCATCTATCTTCTAGATCCGCTTCTAGGTCTGTCTCCTCTAAATGATTATTTAATTACATTATTCTTATAAATTTAAAATTAAATAATAATTCCTAAACAGATGATAATCCGCCATCTAGTTCATGAAAAACCTAGATACACATTCTAACCTCTAAGGAACCATAACCGATATAAATTAATTAATTAATAAATAATTAAATAATAATTTAATCAACCATATTTAATTAATAAACATTCACCATATAATCCATAACAACATATAATATTATATAGAAACCTAGAGTGCCAACTCTCTATAAAATTAAATTCAAGCATAGGAGAGAACAAGATCACATAATTTATACATATAGAATGATCATAAACTTGTAAATTTACGTAAAAACCATGGCTTTAATACCAATTGTAGAAAAAATAGTATGCAGCGAAATTTTAAACAAATTTGTATATCAAAGTGTTTTCCAAAACACAAGTTTGATGCACTAAATGTATAAATTAACTAGATCTTACTAACCTTTAAATGCTGAACAACTTCCATAATCCGTGAAGAGAAGTAACATTTCAGAAGAGCCTCAATCAACTGGTCTTCTTTGTTATTCTCTATCCACGATCAGAGTGACTATGGGCTCACATGTATAGCTCTTCCACCAGGTGACTCTCCTTCCAACCAATTGAGAGAACCCAAAGCTAGTGTTCATGATTTGTGAACAAAAGCTCTCAAGGAGTTTTAGAATCTCACTAGTAGAGTTTCACTCTTAATCTCTCAACTGATCTAAATAATAATGAGACTCACTCCTTTTTTATAGAGGTTGGGTCCAAGAGTCAGTCCTTATCAGATAATACCTAAAAATTCAAATCAAAATCAAAATTTGATCAATATTTAATGAAATCTGCGTGAAAACACGTGATCTTTTTATCGCTTGATCGGCATGCCGATCTGCCTAATAGGCATGGCAAACTTGCCCCATTGGTAGGCCAAACTTGAGGATTTGCATGCTGAACTGTCGATAAAAATGTCAGCAAATCTTTTATTTTCACCCAAGATTCCATAGGATAAAGTGTTAATTTTAATTCAAATAACCCAATAGAGAAGTTATCTAATTAAACAACTTTATCTAGATAATCTCAAGGAAATAAATGAATTCCTAATAATTCTACAAGTTTATCTTGATTTAATTTATTCAAAATTAAATCAACTGATAAACAGATAAGAATTATCCGATCCCAATAATTCAACAAGTTTATCTTGAATTAATTTTGTCACAAAATTAATTCAACCGATAAACAGACATGAATTATTTGATTCTTCTGAATTTCAACCAATCTAATAAATCTGACATAAGCCACCAATTATTGGAAAAGCATGTCATATCGTTATAGGATTTTGTGTGCTAGCAAAGGGGACAAAATGGACCTATATAGTTAAAGATCCTGATAATTACAAAACCCAATACCCTAGATATACATTTCATAATTATCAACTCCAACGCTACTCCACTAAAAGCTTGGAGCCGCACTCTTGAACTATATAGAATTACGAAGCCCGTGTAACTAAATCTCTATGACATATTATAGTATGTCGTATCCCCATAGGATTATCCATAATCACCTGAAGGACAAGTTCTGTCTTACCTTCTTGATTATTTTTATCTTACGTTCTATTATCTCACCATCAAAAAACTTGCCATCCAAAAACAGTATACCACTTGGTTACACCTATGTATCCAAATTGTTGAGTGCTCTAGTTTTTCAATTACAAGATAATGCATATAAGAAGATATCACTACTAAAGAGGAGCTATGGATTTCATATTTATGAATAACAAGTCTATGCTATTAAGAGTCATGCCTTCAACATACTGGCATGCGTGCCATTATTAAAATATAGGTGTCACCCTTTGGTACATCAAAAGACACAAGTCAAGATAACAGGCCCACTATTCATCTCAAGATTATGATACAAAACAAATGATTGTCTAAAGTGAATCGAATTGTCGAGACAGAATTATTAATATAAATCAATTTGCTTTATGTCTCAATCCAACACATTGTCACCTGTGGCAACGTGCCAAAGTTTCTATTCACAGGTCCACCTTTGATGGCCAAGACAAACCATCTCCTAATAGGGATATAGACAACATAACAATCTTTATATGAATAAAGAGCCCAACTATATTCCCTCGATTGCGGATCTTATGATTTAGACCGTCACCTTAAGAATTGTGTCTTTCGCATAATCTGTCCATTATATGCCCAATTCTTAAAGGTTTAAACCAATAGTCTTAGACTATTGTTTGCTTAAGATACATTCAACAAATATGAACGTAAAGAGGAAAAGATTTGGTATATAAATAATAAATAAATTCTTTATTGATAAAAATCTCCCCAAAAATATATTACATTTTTATTCCTTAGGGCATACACGTCTAACACATCGGAGGTGGAATCCGTGAATAGAAACATTGGCACATTATTATAGGTGACAATGTATTAGATCGAGACATAAAGTACATTGATTTGGATTAATAATTCTATCTCGGTAAATCGATTCACTTTAGACAATCATTTCTATTGTATCTTAATCTTGAGATGAATAGTGGGCCCGTTGTCTTGACTTATGTCTTTTGATGTACCAAAGGGTTACATCCACATTTTGTAGTCCTACGCATGCTAGTACATTGGAGGCATGACTCATGATAGTGTAGAGCTGTTATTCATAGATATGGAATCCATAGCTCCTCTTTAGGAGTTGTGATGTCCTCTTATATGCGTTTTTCCTATAATTGGAAAACTAGGACCCTTAACCATTTGGATATATAGGTGTACCTGATGATATACTGTCTTTAGATGGTAAGTTTTTCGATGGTTAGATAATAGAACGTTGATAAAAATAATCAGGAAGGTAAGGTAGAACTTGTCCTCAAGTCGATTATGGATGATTCTATGGGGATACGATACCCTATGATATGTCATGGAGACTTAGTTATTCGGGCTTAGTAATTTTATATAGCTTGAGAGTGTGGCTCCAAGCTTTTAGTACAGTAGCGTTGGAGTTGATAATTATAAAATATATATCTGGGATATTCAATTACATAATTATTAGGAGTTTGAACTATATAGGTCCATCAGGTCCCTTTTGCTAGCTCATAAAATCCTATAATGATACGGCATACTTTTTCAATAATTGGTGACTTATGTCAGATTTATTAGATTGATGAAATTTGGTCAAATTAGATAATTCATGTTTGTTTATCAGTTGAATTAATTTTGTGATAAAATTAATTCAAGATAAACTTCTTGAATTATCAAGAATATTTATTTTCAAAGAGATTATCTAGATATGACTATTTTAATCAGATAACTTCTCTATTGGGTTATTTGAATTAACACTAAGGCTCTATCGCAAGAATCTTGGATGAAAAATAAAGATTCACAAGGATCTTTTATTAGAGGTTCGGCAGGCCGATCTTTAAGTTTGACCTGCTGATTGAGGAGGTTCGGTAGATCAAACTGGCAGATCGGCCTACCTACCAGGCCATAAAAGGATCACGTGTTTTCATGCATAATTTTTCTAGATATTGATTCTAATTTGATTTTGATTTGAATTTTTAAGGCCTTATCTAATAAGGACAGACTCCTAGTCCCAACCTCTATAAAAGGGGAGTGAATCTCTTTATATTCAGATCAGTTGAGAAATCTAGAGTGACACTCTGTCAATGAGACTTTGAAACTTTCACAAATCATGAATTATAGCTTTGGGTATTTTTCAATTGGTTTGAAGGATAACCATCTGGTGGAAAAGCTGAACGACATGAGCCCACACTCACTCCAATCATTGATAAAGAATAGCAAAGAAGACCAGTTGGTTAAGGCTCTTTTGGAACGTTACTTCTCTTCACGGATTATGGGAATCCTTCAACATTCAAAGGTTAGTAAGATCTGGTTAATTTATGCATATAGCGTGTCAAACTTGTGTTTTGAAAAATACTCTAATATAAAAAATTTTAAAATTCTGCTGCATACTATTTTTTCAACAAAAGGTAGATTTAGACACTATGATTGATACTAGAATAGCAAGGATATTCCTTGTAGTCATTGATAAAATTTCAAATTCCATAACAAACGAGATTAACATTTCAACATTTCATATTCACATATCAATAAATATTTTTCCTCACATATCGACATTTTAGATTTACATATCAATTAAAAAAATAGAATAGGGCAGAGAACAAAAAGATTTTTTTAAAAACTAAAAAATGGATTTTCACAAATCAATAAATATTTTCCCATACATCAAAATCAAACATAACAAAATATAATAATATATATGTAAGAAAATGTTAAAAAATAGAATTGGGTAGGCAAAGCACAAGAAATATTTTTTCAAAATCCAAAAAAGATTTCTTCTCATATCAATCTATATTTATACACATAATGAAGTCAAACATAACAAAAATAGAGAGATAAACGCAACAAAAAAGCAAAAAAAAAATAATAGGTTCACCAGGTTAGAGCATAAACTTTTGTAGCGCATCAATGAAACAAATCTTTAGTGTTTAGTGTTTAGCTTTTCTATAGATTTGTTCGTATCAAACATCGAAATTGAAAATAACAAAATAGAGAGAAAAAGGCTAAGAAAAATGTTTAAAAATAAAAATAAAAAAAGCAAAGAACAAACCTATATGGCCGTTCAATTTGAGCATAACATCTTCAATCTTCATTCTTCAACTCTTTTGTAGCCTTGCTTGTCTAAAAGGAATGAAAGATCCTTTTTTTTTTTTTCAAATTCAAGCCAGAGGTCAAAAGGTTCTTTTCAAAGATCAAGAGAGAATGAAACTTCTCTTACTACTTCATGGCCTCAACTTTTGAACTCAAACATGCTACTTCTCATTGGAATTGGAAGACAAACCATCAAGTAGGGAGAAAGAAAGGAGAGAAGTTAGAGAGTGGATTGAGAGGATGCATTGTTAAATATGAATACTCTAAGGAGTAAAAATAGAATATATTTTTGGAGACATTTTAATCAATAAAGATTTTATTTATTATTAATATACCAAATTGTTGGCCTCTTTATGTTCATATTTGTTGGATGTATGATGAGCAAACAAAAGTCTGAGACTATTGATCTAAACCTTTTGAATCAGGCATATGATGTATAGATTATACGAAAGAAATGATTCTAAAGATGACAGTCTAAATTATAAGATCCGCAATCGAGAGAATAAAGTTGGGCACTTTATTCATGCAAAGATTGTTACATTGTCTATATCCCTAATGGAAGATGATTTGTCTTGGCCATTGAAGGTGGACTCTGCGAATAGAAACATTAGTGTATTGTCATAGGTGATGATGTATTAGATCGGGACATAAAGTGTAATTGATTTGGACTAATAATTCTATCTCAAGAAATCAATTCACTTTAGAAAAATCATATGTGTTATATCTTAATCTTGAAAAGAAGAGTGGACCCGTTGTCTTGACTTATGTCTTTTGATGTACGAAAGGATGATATTCACATTTTATATTGGTATGCATGTCAATACATTGGAGACATGACTCTTGTAAACGTAGACCTATTATTAATAGACACAGAATCCATAGCTCATCTTTAGGAGTCGATGATATTCTTTTATATATATTATCCTATAATTGGGAGACTATAGAGCTCAACCATTTGGATACATAGGTGTAACCGAATGGTATATTGTTTTTAGATGGTAATTTTTTGATGGTGAGATAATGGAACGTAAGAGAAAAATAATCAGGAAGGTAAGACAAAGTTACCCATAAGTCGATTATGGATAATCCTATAAGGATACGACACATTATGATATGTCATAGAGACTTAGCTATTTGTGCTTTGTAATTCTATTGGATTATTTGAATTAAAACTAAGGCTCTATCCCAAGAATCTTAGGTTGAAAATAAACATTCGTAGGGATCTTTTATTAGAGGTTTGGCTAGTCGATCTTTAAGTTTGGTTTGCTGATTAAGGAGGTTCGGTAGGCCAATCTGCTACTTTGGCATGTTGATCAGGTGATAAAAAGTTCACAAATTTTCCCATGGATTTTATCAGATTATGTTCTTAGTTTGATTCTGATTCAAATTTTTGTGACCCTATTTGATAATGACTGACCCTAGACCCAACCTTTATAAATAGAGAGTGAGTCTCATAAGTTATTCAGATCAATTGAGAGATTAAGAGTGAGACTCTACCGATGAGACTCTAGAAACTCCCTGAGAGCTATTGTTCACAAATCACAAACTATAGCTTTGGGTTCTCTCAATTGGTTGGAAGGAGAATACCTAGTGGAAAAGCTAAATGACATGAGCCCACACTCACTCCAATCATGGAAAGAGAATAGCAAAAAAGGCCAGTTGGTTGAAGTCCTTCTAGAACATTACTTCTCTTCATTGATTGCAAGAGCTTTTTGGCACACAAATGGTTAGTAACATCTGGTTAGTTTATGCATATAGCATGTCAAACTTGTGTTTTAGAAAATACTTTGATATAAAAATTTTAAAATTCTACTGCGTTCTATTTTTCTAACAATTGTTATCAGACCCATGGTTTTTACATAAATTTACGAGTTTCTGATCTTGCTATATGTGTAAATTATGTAATCTTGATCTCTCCTATGTTTGAATTTAATTTTATAGAGAGTTGGCACTCTAAGTTTTTATGTATTTTTATATGTTGTCATGGATTATGTGGTGAATGCTTATTAATTAGTTATGGTTAATTAAATTATTATTTAATTATTTATTAATTAATTAATTTATATCGTTTATGTTTCTTAGAGGTTACAATATATATCTAGGTTTTTTATGAAATTAGATGGCGGACTATCATCTCCGTCTAGGAATTATTATTTAATTTTAAATATGTAAGAATGTAATTAAATAATCGTTTGGAGAAGATGGATAATAGCCTTCCTAGGTATTTCTTAAGTCTCTAATTTTATGATTTTGAATTGTTGAAAGTAAAATTGATAAATTGCATCAAAATAGTATTTTCTGGAAAGGGGTGATCTCTGCCCGGTTAGCACACTGAACTCTCCAGTTTGGCAGGCCGATGGTCGCAGGTTTGGCAGGCTAGACTTCCAGTTCGGTAGACTATTCGCAGGGTAGAAATCTAGGGGCTTTGGTTGCAGGCCAAACCTTCTAATTATGTCGGCTAAACTATCATGAATCGGCAGGCCGATCTATGAAAATTGGCATGTCGATCGGTCATAACTGGCAGGCTAATCACTCAGATCGGCTTGCCGGTAGAGAGCTAGAAAATTTTTTGAAAAAGGTGTAGTTTTCATGCAGTTTTAATTTTATTTTTAGGACAATTCCAAAAAACATTAAAATTTGGATATGACCAGAAATATGGACTTTTTGATCTATATGGAATTGAAGACTTGAAGATGGGTATTACATGAAGAAGGATACAGCTTGAAGATTCAAGAATGAAGAATCGATAATATGTTTCAATTATTCTCTTGTAATCTTTTTTTTCTATTCTCTAGGGTGGAACCATAATTTACAGTTATTTATTATTATTTTGTTTGTAGCTTTGCTTGTCTAAATTATAATATGATTTACCATGTATATTGATAACATGTCATAAAGAATAGGGAGTGCCACTCAATTAAAATTGTTCATGCATGTTTTTAAAATAAAACATTGATTTCAAAAGATTAAGTGGGAGAAGGTTTTCGAAGAGAGGACCTAAGCCTCCATCGTTGGTCCATATGTAGCACATGATGGTTTCGACCCCTAAGAAGGGACTTCATCATATACCGGGTTGGATCTCTAAAAGGATAAGGTATTTTTGCATGATTTATGGTTGCACACCCCTAGGTGGTGATTATAAATCATGGATAAAATATTAAATTGATGGTTATACACTCATGTTAATTTTATTAACTTCCCTTAGGAGCTCTATTAATAAAATTAATGGCCAAAGAAATGATTATTAATATAAGCTGGATCATATGGGTCTTGAATGGCATATATATATTAGGAGGGAATCCGTGTTCCTGATTGAATTTGGCATGACTCCCCTGCGAACTTGTTGAATTCTAAGTTAGGATTTATCATTGTAAGGTTGTGATATTTTCAAAGTTTTGACACGTAAACACATTTATTTCTTTTAATATGATTGTGTTATCTTACTAAATTATTATGTATGTGTGCTTATGTATGGTATATGATTCTTTATTATAGATTAAAAATGTCTAAAAGTGTTTTATCATCGATACTTGACAAAAACGAATTAATTGGAGAGAATTATAATGATTGGAAATGGAACTGAACATCATCCTATCCTTTAAGAAACTAAAGTTTATGCTGACAACCCCTGGTCCTCCCAAGCCTATGGGAAATTCCACCAACGATGAAATCCAAGCATATGATCGTTGGAAAGATGCTAATGATCAGGCCCGCTGCTATGTTATGGCCAGTATGAATAATGTGTTATAGGCTCAACATGAGAATTATCAGACTACTAAGCAGATCTTAGATAATCTTGAAGACATATTTGGAGGCTAGGCCTTAACAAAGCGTCAAGGGGCGCTTCATAAACTTCTTAACTGTAAACAAAACTAGGGACATTTGTAAAGGAGCGCATGATGTTGGTCATGGGTTACCTCGCTAAGGCACAAACCAAGGGAGCCGACATCGATGCTCTCAGATGACTATGGTCTTTGAGACTCTATCTAAGGAGTTTATTCTGTTTAGAGCTACTTTTAATTTAAGCAATAGGCAAGATATGACCTTAACAGCATTGATGAAACAGTTACAGGAGTTTGAACTGCGGATTAGGGAGTCTCCTGCTAGTGGTGAGGCCAATTTGGTAGCTACTTTTGGTTCTAATCCTAACCCTAGGAATGGAAAGAAACAACGGGCCAAGAATGGAAAGTCTTCTATTCTTGGTAACACTAAGAGCAAGAAGAAGAAGAAGAAGAACCCAAAGAAGCTCAAGTGCTTCTTCTGCGGGAAGATCGGGCACATTAAGAAGAATTACAAGGACTTCCTTACCCAAGGAGGTAGGTGTGATCTTCTATATTTAGAAACTTGTTTAGTTGAGGAATCTAATGACATTTGGGTCATAGATTCTGGTGCAACTAATCATGTTTGTGTTTCTTTGTAGGGGTTCAAAGAAACGAGAAGTCTGCTTCATGAAGACTTCACGCTTCAGATGGGCAATAGATCCTTGGTCTTAGTGGAAGCAGTGGGAGACGTCCATCTTTATTTTGATAATTATAGGAATTTAATTTTGCGAGATTGTTTTTATGTTTCTAAATTTACAAGGAATTTAATTTCTGTAGCTTGTTTATTTGAAGACTCCTATTTGGTTTCTTTTAATAATAAAGTGGTGATTCGTAAAAACAAATCTTTTATTTGTTTTGGATGGATGCAAAATAATATATGTTGTATCAAACCTAAGATGGAGTTACTACCTAATGTTGAAATGAATGATAATAAGAAAATAACTCCAAAAGACTTAAAACTTCTCACTCTAATAAGACTTCTCTTTGGCATTTGTACCTTGGTCATATTAACCTAAATAGGATTCAAAGGTTGGTAAGGGATAAACTTTTAAGTCACTTAAAGGTGGAATCTATACCTCAATGTGAATCTTGTTTGGAGGGTAAAATAACCAAAAGAACATTTGGGTCTAAGGGCAATAGGGCCTAAGGGGTTCTAGAACTTGTGCAAAGTGATGTTTGCGGACCGATGAACATCCGGGCACAAGAAGGGTATGAGTACTTTGTCACTTTTATTGACAATTACTCAAAGTATGGGTATGTGTACCTAATGCACCACAAAAGCAAAACTTTTGACAAGTTCATGGAGTTTCAGGCTGAAGTGGAAAAGCAATTGGGTAGACACATAAAGGCACTTTGATCTGATCAAGGTGGAGAATACAGTTCTATGAGTTCTTAGGACACTTATTAGAGAATGGGATTTTATCCCATTTGATTGCGCCAGGCACTCCATAGTAGAATGGCATAGCTGAGAGAAGAAATAGGGCTTTATTGGATATGGTCAGGTTTATGATGAGTTATTCATCATTGCCTTTATCCTTTTGGGGATATGTACTACAAACCGCATGTTATCTTTGAAACAATGTGCCTTCAAAATCGGTCTCTAAAACTCCTCATGAGTTGTGGATGGGCAAGAAGACATCCTTAAACCATATTTGTATATGGGATGTCTGGCTCAAGTCCTGTTCAAGGATTCGAATAAGTTGGAAGCACGTTCAAAAGTTTGCGTGTTTGTATGGTATCCAACAAGGACTAAAGGAGGTTATTTTCATATCACAAAGGAAAATAAAGTCATGGTTTCAACTCATGCAACTTTCCTTGGGGAAAGTTACATGGACAACTTTAAGCCTCGAAGCAAAGTAGTGATTGAAGAGTTAAAAAGTGATATAATTACTCTGGGGGTTCTAGTAGAAACCACTCCAATCTGTGTAAAAAAACCAAACGAACCTAAACAACAACCTAAAGGGCTTTGGCATAATGGGAGGATCAGGCAACAACCCAAGAGGTATATGTTCAATGGTGAGGCCTTCTTGGCTGAACTGGATGAACATGACAGGGATCCTTATACTTACGTAGACGCTGTAGAGGATGTTGATTCGAAACTCTAAACGGGAGCCATGAACACAGAGATGAAGTCTATGGAGAATAATCAGGTCTAGGAGCTTCTAGATCTTCTCGAAGGGGTAAAACCCATAGGGTATAAATAGATCTACAAGAGGAAAAGAGAAGTGGATTGAAAGGTCAAAACCTTTAAGGCTAGACTAGTAGCTAAGGGTTGCATGCAAAAGAAAGAAATCGATTACGAGGAAACCTTTTCACCTGTAGCTATGCTTAAGTCCATCCAAATTCCCTTGTCCATAGCTGCTACTCTCAATTAGGAGATTTGACAGATAGATGTCAAGACGGCTTTTCTAAATAGCTATCTTGATGAGTCCATTCATATGGAACAACTAGATGAGTTCAAGGTCAAAGGTCAGAAGGGTAAGGTTTGTAAGCTGCTAAAGTCACTATATGGACTTAAGCAAGCTTCCCATTCTTGGAACATAAGATTTGATCAAATGATCAAGACTTATGGGTTCTCACAAAACGTGGATAAGCCATGTGTGTACAAACACATTAAGGATGGGAAGGTAATTTTCCTACTACTCTATGTAGATGACATTTTGCTAATTGGCAACGATGTTAGAGCGTTGTCATCGGTCAAATTATAGTTGACTAAGTAGTTTGATATGAAAGACTTGGGTAAGGCTAATTTTATTCTTGGTATCCAGATTTTTCAAGATAAGAAGAACAAAATGATAGCTTTGTCACAAGCCGGCTACATAGATAAAATTCTCAGGAGATTTGCAGTGCAGGATTCCAAGAAAGGTGGGTAACCATCTAGGTCTGGAATTACTCTTTCTAAGAAAGACTCTCCAAAGTCTGATGAGGAAAGAGAATAAATGAAGAAGGTGTCTTATGCTTCAGCAGTGGGTAGTTTGCTTTGCACAAGACTAGATATTTATTATGCGGTCGGGATTGTAAGTTGATTTCAGGCAGATCCAGGACTGAACCATTAGGTTACGGTCAAGCATATTATCAAGTACCTAAAAAGGACTCAAGGGTATATGCTTGTATATTCGAGTGAAGACTTAACTCCTCTAGGATATACTAACTTAGATTTCCAATCCTGTATGGATTCGAGGAGATTGACTTTGGGTTTTGTGTTTACTCTAGGCGGTAGTACCATCAGTTGGAGAAGTATGAAGCAAGATTGCACTTCAGATTCAACGATGAGGCCGAGTATGTAGCAGCTAGTGATGCTTCGAAAGAAGTAGTGTAGCTTTGCAAGTTCCTTGGGGATCTTAAGGTAGTTCCTGGTATGGATAAGGCAGTACCGTTATATTATGATAATAGTGTAGTGGTAGCTAATGCTAAGGAACCAAGATTTCATAAGAAGATTAAGCATATTGATCGAAAGTATCATGTAATAAAGGACTTCACCACAAGTAGACATGTCATGGTGTACAAAATCATGTCAGAGGATAATTTAGCTGATTCATTCACGAAGACACTTACTAGGAGAGTCTTCGAGAGGCATGTCAAAGTTATAGGGATGCGAGACTTGTCATATTTACTCATTTAGTGTAAGTAGGAGATTGTTAGATGTGCATGCCCTAAAGAGTAAAAATGTAATATGTTTTTTAAGACATTTTTATCAATAAAGAATTTATATATTATTTATATACCAAATCTTGTCCTCTTTACGTTCATATATGTTGAATGTATGTTAAGGAAACAATAGTCTAAGACTATTGGTCTAAACCTTTAAGAATTAGGCATGTGATGGGCAGATTATGCCAAAGACACGATTCTTAAGGTTACGGTCTAAATCATAAGATCCACAATCGAGAGAATAAAGTTAGACGCTTTATTCATGTAAAAATTGTTATGTTGTCTATATCCCTATTGGGAGATGATTTGTCTTGACTATCGGAGGTGGACTCCATGAATAGAAACATTGGCACGTTGTCACAGGTGACAATTTATTGGATCAAAAATTAAAGTAAATTGATTTGGATTAATAATTTTATCTAGGCAAATCGATTAACTTTAGACAATCATTTGTATTGTATCTTAATCTTGAGATAAATAGTGGGCCTATTGTTTTGACTTATATCTTTTGATATACCAAAGAGTGACATCCACTTTTTAATAGTAGTACGCATACCAGTACGTTGAAGGCATGACTCTTGATAGCGTATACCTATTATTCATAGATATGGAATCTATAGCTCCTTTTTAAGAGTAGTGGTATATTTGAATGGTAAGTTTTCGGATAGTGAGATAATGGAACATAAGATAAAAATAATCGAGAAGGTAAGACAAAACTTGTCCTTAAGCCGATTATGGATAATCCTATGGGAATACGATGCATTATGATATGTCATGGAGACTTAGTTATACGGGCTTTGTAATTCTATATAGTTTGAGAGTGCAGCTCCAAGCTTTTGGTGGAGTAGCGTTGGAGTTGATAATTATCAAATGTATATCTAGGATATTGGGTTTCATAATTATCAGAAGCTTGAACTATATAGGTCCATTTAGTCGCCTTTGCTAGCTCATAAAAATCCTGTAACGATACGACATGCTTTTCTAATAATTGATGACTTATGTCAGATTTATCAAATTGGTTGAAATTTGGTAAAATCAGATAATTGATGTTTGTTTATCAGTTGAATTAATTTTGTGACAAAATTAACTCAAGATAAATTTGTTGAATTATTGGGATCAGATAATTCTTATCTGTTTATCAGTTGATTTAATTTTGAATAAATTAAATCAAGATGAACTTATAGAATTATCAGGAATATTTATTTTCCTAGAGATTATTTAGATATGATTGTTTTAATCAGATAACTTCTTTATTGGGTTATTTGAATTAAAACTGAGGCTTTATAATCTCAGGTGGGAAATAAATATTTGTAAGGATCTTTTATAGGAGGTTTGGTAGGCCGATCTTTAAGTTTAGCCTGTTGATCTTTAAGTTCGGCCTGCCGATTAAGGAGGTTCGGCAAGTCGATCTGGCAGTTCGACTTACCGAATGGGCGATAAAAAGATCACACATTTTCACGTGGATTTTTTCAAATTATGATCTTGGTTTGATTCTGATTCAAATTTTTGAGACCCTACCAGATAAGGACTGACCCTAAACCCAACTTTTATAAATAGGAAGTGAGTCTCATAAGTTATTTAGATTAGTTGAGAGATTAAGAGTGAGACTCTGTCGGCGAGACTCTAGAAACTCCCTGAGAGCTATTGTTCACAAATCACAAACTATAGCTTTGGGTTCTCCCAACTGGTTGGAAGGAGAATCACCTGGTGGAAAAGCTAGACGTCGTGAGCCCACACTCACTCCGATTGTGGAAAGAGAATACCAAAGAAGGCTAGTTGGTTGAGGTCCTTCTAGAACATTACTTTTCTTCATTGATTGTAGGAGTTTTTAGACACACAAAAGATTAGTAAGATCTAGTTAATTTATGCATATAGCATGTCAAACTTGTGTTTTAGAAAATACTCTGATATAAAAATTTTAAAATTCCACTGCGTTCTATTTTTCCAACAAGGGGAATTACTTGGACTGTCTGGGGTGGTTGCTCTATCTGTGACGGCTGTTCGGACCTCGACAGCAGCTCTAGTCTTGGAGTCCTCTTTTGTTTGGACCCAACCACAACCTTCCCCTTGGAATGGCGAAGACGCTATATTAGAGCTCGCCTTTCTTTTTAGGTGGTCAACTGAGAAGACATATCTACATTAAGAACCTAGAAAATCTCCCTTGTCAAGTCAAGCTCAGCAAAGCTAAAAAAAACTCAAAGCTCACCTCCAATCCAAAGCTAGCCCGATGGCTACAGGAACCGAATAACATCCATGAGGTCCTTGTCTACTATGAGTGGACCCACATCGAAGGAGCCACTCTATGAGTCCTCGGTATTGGACGATGATGGCTTCCTAGTCGGCCACCCAAATCTAGAGGTGCTCGGCTTTAGAATGTCAGCAGCGCTTGGCCTTGCCATCATCACCTGCGCAGCCAGCTAGGCAGGTTGAATGTTAAAAGGGGGATTGGTTTTGCTGGACTCCCCAAACTAGCTGTAACAGGAAAGGGTGTCTTTCCTAAGCAAGAACGACTACTGCCTTGTGGACTTTGGCTTGGCGAACAGGTCCTCCACTACCCTAATAATATGGCTCAGTGCCCACGGCCTCTTTGACCACATGTGCCCCTACTCAAATGTCCTCAGGACACGTTGGTCCTCAGGGACAGCCTCACCGGCTCAGGCTAGGTAATTTTCCTTAGCATAGAACCACTCGAACTTTCAAAGCTTATTCGAGTCGAGGTTGTCCCAAATTAAATCCTTTTTAAGCTAGTGACATAGTACTAGCTGGACTACCAGGGAAGCTTCTTCATTTGGTACACCTACTTAAAGGCTTCCCATGGCATCTCAGTAGCCTAGTGATACCTTCAAAGCATGTACATCTCGATCAACGACTTGTAACTGTTTGAGTTGAGCTGGGTAGGGCAGACATTCAGGTCATTGAGTGCCCAACAGAGGAAGGGGTGAAATGGCATGCATAGCCCAGCCCTAAAGAACTCCGCATATAATGTAATGTACCCCTCGGTGGAGTCAGAGGCGAATCATTCTCTCCAGGCACGACGAGGACAACGTCGTCCTAGATGTCAAACTCTTGGCACAAGTCCTCGAGCTGAGATTCTGTTATGGCATTGAAGTAAGCTGCTACAGATGTCTGACCGAACCAGGTACCCGATAAGCAGTCACCCCTCAGACTTGGGTAACTACAACTCTTTCAGTCTCGTCCTCTATGGCGCTCTTCTCAGGCTCTGCCTCCTTGGTTGTTTACTCCTCATCGGAGATCTCGATGGTTACCCGACCCATGACCTAGACTGGGATCGAGACCCCAAGGTCTCGACCGGAGGTGCTTGGCATATCGACAACTGCCTCCAACCTGGGACGTTCCTTGGTAGATACTTGGGACATGCCAGCGGTGGCTACCTTGGTGTAGGGATCCTCGCCCCTACACAGTCTCATCGGGCACCTCCTGTCTAACAAGTTAAGGAACTCCTGCTCGGGTATTGTCCCAATGTCGACCCTTAGTATTTTGACAAGCCGGCATGCTCTGTCCTGCACTAGTGATAAGCCTTCTATGTCAACCTCTACAGAGGTAGACTCTTTGGTCTCGGCGCTATTATCCAACCAAGAAATGTTTATATTTTAAGAGTCTGAAAGGTCACTCATGTTTTGCACGCTTCTCGAGAAATTACCTGATCGGGTTGTGGAAGCTCAGGAAAGAAAAATTCTCAGGGTCAACTATAGCTCGATAGTCAAAACTTAGAAGTTACAAAGTGTGGCCTTGATTGCACGTGAAAATGATAGAGAGTAGAACCCTATTAATAGCCACCTCAGGCATGAAACTCAAGCATGAAAAACGAAGGGGCATGATGATTACACCTGTTAGGAAAATAGCCAGTCGTGTTTTGACATGTGTCCCTCTGAGCTTCATCGTGTGACCTTCTATCTCCCACTACCTCGAGACGCCACTTACACTTCATCTTGAGCCAACCTCACCCTCTCAGCATAGTCCACCTGACCGAGTACTGACCACGTGAACTGGGGGGCTATTGTTGGGGGTGAGCTTGGCGCCACTGCCGAGGAGCCCTACTTTAGGTGGTCGGTAAACCAACTCGACAAGAGCCACTAGGAACAAATAACCAATCTTGATAAGCTCAAATCACTTGTCCGAGGTGTTTTTCAAGGCCCTCCAGGCCACGCCACAACTGGTCACCTCCTCGAGTCAGACACTAGCTCGGGTCGGATTTCTTTTACTTGCAAGTAGGCTGCTACTTGCCATCACTGGCCAACAAATGGTAGACAACTCACTATCAGATGGGAACTAATCCACTGACAAAGGCATGACACTTGTCTGCTACCTTCTGATATGCCTTGATGTGACACACCGATCGTGGATGAAACCCACCTAACACCCGATTCAAGTGGCAACCTATAAATAGAGTGCATTTATTGCATTCAGGCAAGCATGCTCCTTCCCCCTTAACTAGCTCCTATTCTCTGTCGAGCAACGCCTGCCTTGAGCGTCGAAGTGCCTTATCTACTTACTAACTCGTTTCTTTCTTGCCTCCGAAGCATGCCTCCTCCCGTTGCAGGTCCACCCGAACAGGCAAAGACGAGCAAGGAAAAGTTGGCCACCGTGCATAGCCGCACGTAATGTTGATCTACCTCTATACTATGGCAAGCATCAACACCTATCATGGACCATACATATTTTGTTTGATTTGAACAAATATAAAATTATATTTAATCAATTTGTTAAAGGAAAAATTTATCCAAAAAAAAAGAATTCTCATCATTGAGAAATTAAACTATAGAACTTCAAAATAAAAAGAAAATAAAAATTTTGAAACAAAAGTTAAAATAAAATAAAATCTAGAGATTACTTGGCCTAAGTTTTTTTTTTTTTATTGGGTTTGGAGGGTGGAAGGGGGTTGAGTGTTGTTGGTGGAGAATGATGCTCGTTTCAGAGAGGGAGGTGGTGGCGTAAAGTTGAAGGACAATTCTTGGTTTTGGGCTAGGCTAGGTTGCTTTTTTTTTTTTTTTTGGATAGGGGATTCTAGATAGTAAAGTGGGAGGTGATAGGACTTGGTCGGTAATGGCCTAATTGGCAATGATAGAGATAAGTGGGCTTGTGAGTCAAGGTTGCATATTTCAATTTGTCGTGACAACAACAAACGATGACGTTGGCTACATTAATGGGCCTAATATGTGCATATCACAACTCGATGGTAAAGTCGATCGGCACTTCAGCGATGGTGGTGAAAAACAATAATGGTTACATTAATGGGTATTGTGACGCCCCGAGGAGGGGGTCAAGGAGTTTTAGGTAAATAAGATGAAAATTAAAGTAAATAGAAAAAAAATGAATAAAGATATGAAAAAAATAAATTAATTAAGTAGATTTCTCATTTGAAATAAACATCATCGAAAATAAATAGTATCATCGGCGGTCACCTTCATGTGAATGCCACGAAGGTGGAGCTGAGATCTTATTCTCATTCCCCATCACGTGGAAGCTAGCCACAAAGGTGGGTAGGTAAATAAAATACAAATAACATCAATAATAATAATAATACAAAAATATTGAAAATCATCGTCTTTGAAATAAATGACGCGGTGGGACTCATAAAGACGAAAGTGACATCATCAGCGACATTAGGACAAGTCGTACAGTATATGTGTCATACCACAGTTACATAGAAAATATCATTTTAATCCCAAGAGCTAGGTTCCGATCCTAGAACCTTCCTTCCTCTTTAAACCTGGAAGGGGATTTTTAAAACAGGAAAACATGAGCAGAAGGCTCAGTAGGATAACTAGTTAAAAACAAGTTATTTTAAAATAACAGTTATAGATAAAAATATCATTCGTAAACTAATCTCAAGATCTTAATAAAAATTAATAAATACTTACTTCAATGAAATTTGATAAAATACCACCGTACGGTTTTTAGAAATCGAAAATAATATCAAAATACAATTCTTTAAAGTCAAAGACAGAAATTATTTTCATCAATCATTCAAAAGGTCAAACATTTAGCCAAAATAGTTTAAAAAGGGCTAAAAAGGAAAGGGATATAAATGTAGCATCCGGCCCGGCTGTACTCCCTCAAGCCTCTATAGGACCCACCTTGCGGGGCCCTCGGACTTATGGCTCTTATTGGTAGACCATCCTCGTGTCGCCCACGCATCCGTACTGTCCCCTCTGGGGCCCTCTGGCCCCTCAGGGTTTTCTTTCGCGTCCCTCGGGTTCGAACCTCAAACCTCCCTTAAGAGGTTTGTGGTTCGAACCCGAAGGAAGCGAAAGAAAACCCTAAGGGGCCAGAGGGCCCCAAAGGGTACAGTACAGATGCACGTATTTTATTGTGGCGTCTGGCCTGGACGTACTACCTCAAGCCTCTATAGGACCTACCTTGCGGGGCCCGCGGACTTATGGCTCTTATCGGTAGACCATCCCCGTGCCGCCCACTCAT
>CAMOHE010055537.1:0-56428 GCA_946598075.1 Artocarpus hirsutus
GGGGCCATCCTACACAATTTATTTAGTTTTTATTAAAATTTATGTCGTTTCATAAATACGGTTAGTTTTCTCATTGTTTAGTTCCTTATTTTATTACTTACAACAAAACACACATGAAATATATATATATATATATATATAATTTCTATTGTTGTCGCTTAATAATGCAAATAAGAGTGTACCTGAAGATATCCAATATCCATGTTGTCGCAGAAGTCTGAATTCAAGAGCCGTGGCATGTAGATTATTCTTTTTCCATGCGTCATTAGTGGAGTTACTAGTGTGTATCGCTCCCAAAACTCTCTTTATTTCCTCTTCAAAATGGTAAAATATTCCAAGTCTCTCCAATGTATCAATCTGCTCAAGTTGGGCTAGAGGATTATCTTTCTCATTCTCAAACATCATCCGTACCTCTCCCTTTAATTCATTTATTCTTTCCTTGTATTGTTCACCCTGCACTCCTCGGGATTATGCATATAATTACTTAGAGAACCAATATATATGTACCTACACATATATTGTACGTATATATACACGCATAAATAATATATACGGGAGTGGATTTGGTTAGAAGTCCGGACCATCCAAACAACATAACATTTTTTATTAAATAATAATAATGTGTTATATTAAATATAATATCAAGCTTTGATCATGTAATGATGTTGTATATTTTATTTTAGAAAATAATATATAACATATCTTTAATGTGAAGACATCAAATTAAAAAAAGTGTGAAGACACCAAATTAAAAAAAAAAGTGTGGAAGCTATGCATTTTTTTTAAGAAATATTGCAACTCCATTTGAGAACCATAGTTTGGACCAGAAAATTCAGTCCAAACATAAACTAGTGTTTGAAAATATTGAAAGAAAAAGAAGTTCAAATAATTAGTCCAAATTGAAATTCTCAATTCAATCTCATTTGTTACAGTAAAAGGCATTCATTTTTTTCTTTTTCACTCCTCTAACTCAAGAATAAAAATCTCATAACTTTTTTATTTCAATTTCGGTTAAGATTATTTTTCTTCTTATGCATTCAAAAAGAAGAAAAGAACAGCTATCCATATTGCCCATAAAAATTTGTCATATATATTGAGTTTTTTTAGTTTTGTTAGAAAATAATATCAATTCAAACTATGTTTTGAGTATCCATGCAAACACCAATTACATAATTTGAGCTAATTATTCAAACTAATTTTTTTCTTTCAATGTTGTCAAACATCAATTTGTATTTAGATTGAATTTTTCTGACCAAAATATGGTTCCTAAATAGAGTTGCAATATTTCTAAAAAAAGAGCATAACCATTTCAAAATTATTATTATCCAATAAAAAATATTATGTTGTCCTAATGGTCGGGACCTCTAGACCATATCCACTCTCTATATTTATATGTGTAAATAAATATTAATTATATGTATAAATTTAAATAATAAATTTGCATGTGTGCTATATATGTATGTATGTTGGTATACGTATTGACATATAGTAGATTACAAAAAATGTACTACAAAACAAAAGTCTTCTTACGACATATTCACTTCCAAGGGATTCAACGTAGTCAAAGTTCCAAATTGTAGGTTTGTAGTTGGCAGATCTCCGAACGACATTGTGCCCACTAGAAATTTTAGTATTGTCCATGCTTATTGAAATATGAACGAAAATGTTATGCTGCACAACAAATACAAAAGACAAGCCTCGAGATGAGGTGGTCCAAATCCATTAATACAGTTAGTAGGTACAGCAAACAATAAATAAATAAATAAATAAAGTAGTGGAAACGTCGTTCAAATTAAGAGGCAGAGTTTAACTGTTTGACAACGTTGTATAAACTAATAGGTGTTTGAAAAGATGGTAGAAAACGTTAGTTAGAACTATTTTTGTCATAGCATATGAGAGCTTTATACTGTAACGATTTTTTTTATTGTTACTGTAGCATGTGAGAACTGTACACTGTTTATAACTAAAAAAGTGGTGGAAACCACCACCTTTCTAAACACCTGGTAAGTTTGATTTTAAATTATGTAAAAGAAAACATTATAATAAACTTAATTTACCCCCCGTTTGGCACTGGTTTTAACCACTCAGTTCTCATCACAAACTCAGTTATAAACAGTATAAAGCTCTCACATGCTACAGTAATACTAAAAAAAATTACTACAGTATAAAGCTCTCACTTGCTACAGTAAAAGTGGTTCTAACAACTGGTTCCTATCACTCTTTCAAACACCCTTTTAAAGTATAAGGTGTAGTTCAAATCCTATTTTTTTACCAAAGGGCCTATAAATCCTTTACCGCACGCATTCTAGATGTTCTACGTATATTCTAATAGGGTATTGATTAAAACCAAGAAAAGAGCAGAAAAGAAAGAGAGAAGAAATACAATACCTGTTGGGAAAAAGAAAGTAATTTCCAAAGGCAGAGAAGATGTATAACTTCCGAAGAATGAAAAGAGCAAAGAATACTAATAAAAATTGGTTGTCTATTTACCTTTGCAGCATGTGGTGATTGGTGGACGAATAAAAAATAATGGACGTAAATAAAAACGAGAAAATTGTTATGAAAACTAAGGATTGAAAAGGTAAAAGTAAGAAAATTGAGAGAAAAATTTGAGAGAGATTCGTTTAATCTCTTGATTCAAGTGCATACAAAAGGTAGCGGATGGAGTACTTAAAGAAAAATTTTAGAGAGAGATTCGTTAATCTTAATTCAAATGTATAAAAAAAGGTCAGGGATAGAGTATTTATAAAAAAAAAAAAAAGGTACAACAATAATTGTTACAATACCCCTAGTTGCCACTTTTATGGTCAATATATACATACATACATATATATATATATATATATAATTAAAGCCATCACATGGAGTACATGTAAAAGGTGCGCTTTGGCTAAAACCCACGAGCCCAAGCACATGAAGCTTTTTTTTTTTTTTACCTTCTCTGCCTCTGCGTCGCTCCCTCCGACCTACCCACCGTCGATTCTCTGCCAATCCTCTTCCAAATTACAGCGGTGAGGTCTCTAGTCTTTCTGTTTTCTCTATTTTCATGACGGAGAATTCATTTTTTTACTCGGGACTTTCCTCCCCTCCAGCTGCCCTTATGTGGCCTAAATTTAGTTGTTAAATATTCTCTAAAATTGACTTGAAGTGGTCAATGGTTTTCTCAAGGTAAAATAATAATAATAATAACAATACTAATAATAATATATATATAATACATAAATATATATAGCCAACCATTTTGAACCGTTCGTAGGTACTCAAAAGAGTGATGTCACTGGGGAATGTTATAATATTTGTAAGGTTTATTTTTTTAATGGGATTTGCAAGGTTTATTTCGCAACAAGGTTTGAACGGTATTGAATCGAAAATGACGACGTAACTTTTCGGAAATTATCGTAACATTACTATGAGATTAACTCAACTTTACAATTATAAGCGAGGAACGGCGCAACTAATTTGCCTTTGATTTGTGGTATATTTAATTTGGGTGAGTTGAAAATTATATCCAAACATAATCGTCAAAATATGACATTGAAATCAATAGGTGTTGAGTGTCGTCTAACATGTTCTTTAAAATTGACGTTTATATTATAGAAAGGTTATTATATTCACAAAAAGAGATGGACTTTTGAAAAATAAAAAAAACTATCGGTTGAAAAGACAAAAGTGATTTTAACGAGATTTTAAAGGAAAAATATTTTTAACAATTTTAAATAAGATTTTAAAACATGAAATTAAAACAGTGAAACTTTAAAAATCCCTTGTATGTTTTATAACTGGTATGAAATTTCAACTTTAAATAATAATTATCTAAACTATTTGATTTATTATATCTTTTCTCATTAATAGCAAACACATTTACTATTTTTTAATAAGTCAACCTAAAGCGAAAATATAGCAAGGTATAATACAGTAAGAGTTTTTTTATAAAAAGTAGCAAAATAATCATCTTTCACTAATGATTTGGTGCACTAATTATGAAAATTATAACCACTGTCACTACAATTATAATTAACATAATTTTGAGATAAAAAGATAATAACAATCAAAATTAATATATTTTAATGGAATAAATTTTTGCATTAATTGTAGCAACACCGTCTTATTAAATGGTTTAAGAATTTATTATGTCATCCTCTATCGACAATAAATTAAGCATTACTAAGCATTTATTGTGCCATGTCTCTAATGTAGCAAAAACTCAATTTAACAAACAAGTATGGTTTCAATATTATTCATTTTAATTATGCAACACAATAAAATTACATAAAAAAAAAACATTACTGAATTTATGCAAGAATTGGACAATATAACAATATTAATAATTATTATTACAAACATAAAAAATATAATATATTTCAAAAAATATAAATATTACAAAACAAATATAAAATTAAAATCTATACTAAAATATTATACATACAAGATCATTCCTCATCAAACTCTACATATTAATTTGAGTATTATTTTAATATTTTTAATGGATGACTGAACACCATAACAATGTCTTCTCCTTAAAGGAGATACTGTTAAGCTTTTGGCTCGGTAGTCAAAAAAGCAGAAATTGGGGAAAAGGCTAAGATTGGCTATCTCAAAATGCATCTGATGAAGGGGTAAGATCCTTTTATAATGAAAATTTTCACCACTCATTTATTTTTTTTATTATTTTATTTATTTTTATTTTTTATTCGTTTTTATTATTTAATTCAGTCGCCCCCCTCCAAAATCACAGAACCAATTTGATATGAATTTTTTTACTCTTTTTTTTTCCTTTTCTTTCCTCGCAAGACAGCCCTTTTTTGCACTTGTTTTATTTCGCAATCCAGTGTAGCGCAGCGCACAAGCCTACGAATCACGATCCTCATATTGCTGAAAAAAATCAAAGAGGACGAACATGATCGAGTCTTGCGGAGAAAAGAAAACTATCACTAGTAGACCGTTGGATAGGTCAGTGCATGTTAATCTAACGGTAATCCAAACGAGCGTACATGAAAACGACTGCACACAATTCGAAGCTGGTGAGATGCCCCTGACACAATCGTGAAACCAAATTGGGATTTTTTTCCCCTAGATGTTCTTCCCTTCAAAAAAAAATCTCTGTTAAAAAAAAACCCATAAAACCTATGCATGCTTCTTCTCCTCCACCATCTTTGGTGAATCCTACCCCTCCTCCGAAGATTATGACACGAGCCCTAGATCCCTAATAGTGTGCTTCAATGGAGCAGCTGGTGGTGGGTCTTGTAGGGTGGCGTACAAATGACAAAGATTCAACGAGCGGAGCTCAGTCATCTTCTCCGACCTATCTCTCTCTCCTTCTACCTTTCCACCGCCACCAGAGAGGAGTTTGCCGCCGACTTTGGTCTGGCCTTAGCTGTGGTTTTGTAGCCTCCTCTGAATATAGCAGATCTGGATGGTTCTCTCCCCGTGATGGAGGATGTCCGTAAATTCTCTCCTAAGAACCACCGAGAGCCAGATCTACTGAGATTTTTTTTATTCTTCTTTAGACTAGTTTTCGTTCTTGTTTTTGGTTAAGTTGATCAACTTATAATCATTGGGAATATTTATTTTTTCTATTTCTCAATCGATTGGGGATTTTAAATTTTTTGGACGCAGAAATTTCATAGTTTAAACTTAGAAAATAAATGTTGTGGGGGCTGTTTTTGATCTATTTTGAAAGTTTTAGAGTTTGCGACGGTGTTGATAGATAAATTTGTGAAAGACATGGTTTTCATATGTGACGACCCTCCTTACGTGGCCGTCACTTAACTTAAACATAGTTGTAAACTTTAATATACTTAAGAATAAAATACAAAAATTTCAGAATAAATTTTTTTTTTCTTAGAATGGATTCTTGATATTGAATTCTTGGCATAAAGCTTTAAAGGAAGTACTAATTGTTTTCTAAAACTTAGTAATAAATGAATCTTGATATAATTAATTAAATTATTCTTAAAACTTAATTTCGTAAACCGAATATAATAACATAAATTTCTCAACGTGATGATAACGTAATAATAATAATTACGTTTTAACATAATCATAATTTCCAATAGCATGATCCTTTACATAACTCATAACATTTATTTCTTGAAACATAACTATAGTAATTTCCTTGGACTTTTCTTTTTAAACATAAGGATGTTTATTTAGCAACTATTACTTTAAGGACATTTCTCAATTTAAATAAAACTATTCTCAAAACAATTTTTAAATCAAATATTAAAATAAAATCCCATTTAAATGCTCTTCAAAACTTTCTTAAAAATCATTTATATATTTTATGTATAATTTAACATCTTAAACATAACATATTGATATCTTAAAACTTAATCTTTTCAGAACTTATCATAATAATAATTACTTGAGACTCATTGACTTAAATCGTCATAATAATAATAATTTTTGAAGTATATTCATCTAGACTTTCATAAAAATAAATTCCTAAAAACATATTCATAAATTCGTTACTTATTTTGGCATAAAACTTATATAATTATTTTCTTATTATAAATGATCATAAAATATTTTCACTTGAAAACTTCGCACATTTGTTGCATCAAACCTTCTTAAACTAGTCAAAACATAATTTCTTATAACTTAAACTTTTCAGTTTAAGATACTAATTTCTTAAAGCTTTTCCTTTAAACTTTCATAATAATTTCATAGAAACATATCTATAAAATTCATTTCTTAACATAACGTAAAACTTTAATAATCGTTTTTAATCCTAAATAAATTTATAATTTTCTTACTTAAATAGTTCGTGTATTTGTTGTATTGTCTATTGCAACATTCTTAAACTTTAAAATCTTTTGAACCAAGGTTGTGTAAATATAAGCTTGGTTTTTAAAAGCATAATTACGTAAATTATTTACTTATTCATATGCACATAATTTTCGTAAGATGTAAACATACAAAATTTCGTAAAATAAAACATGCGTAAATTCGTAAAATAAAAATACAGAAATATTACATTGTGTGAGCGGTATCTATTTCCATCTTCACCATTCGTCCGCCGCTCACCATTGCCCATCAAGTGCCGCTGACAGGTTTTCTTACCTACAGCATGAATATACTTAAATGAGCTTTCGCTCAGCAAGTAGGAAATTAGTCTTGCAAAACATAAATAAAAACCATTTTTATAAAATATGCATGAGCATTTTATGCTTGCTTATCAACTTGAATTATGCTTAATTATTTAAGCTGTATCTTATCTTCTTACTTTGGGACCCGATGATCGTACCAATTGCGCGCGAGTCTTGAAAAGTTAGGGTACGCGAGGTCCCAACGACATCAAGATTATTCATTTCTTTAGCATGGAACCTCCCCATAAGTCATGAGGTTGGTACGACACCCTTAACTTGTCATAAAAGTTTCACTTGCATTATTGTGTGTATGCAGTATGACTTATTACTACATGACATCACAATCTTATAATTCTTGAATCTTAAATCATAATCATGCTTGACTTGAAGGAGATCAAACAATATAATTTTAATATTGCATGCATCACACATTATGCATCACATCATCATCATGGCATTTCACATCATGTCATAACATAACATATCACATCATAACATATAACAGTGTAATAAATCACTGATCATGCATTTTCATAAATTTTATGAAAATATTTAAAATTAATTTATTTTTAAACTATTCATACTGTAGGTGAGATTCCTACTTACCTAGACTCCGAGCTAAGCGGGTTCAGTTGCATCTCGCTGTATTTGCAGTCTACGCAGCATCCTCAGCAGTGCTCCTCGAGCGACTGTGGATGGCTAGGAATGCTCCATAGAGATTTATTATTGCTGAAAACATCATTCTGGACTCCGTTACTGCATTTTGAGTCGCCTCGATCTGCGTGCAATTGATACCGAATGATTTTCATCGGATTGGAATTAGCTCGAACAGAGGTCACCATCGCGTTCAAAGCATCGAAATGAGTTAGGAGGCGATCTCGGATCATCGATCGGAGGTCCGAATCACAAAATCCCAAAGTGGTGGTTGATTGACCGTTAACCGCCGTTGACCAGCATTGACCGTCGTTGACCGGTGCCAATTGTTGGTGGCTGAGCTCGAGCCTAACCCCCTAAATTGACCCTTCTGAGTCCAATGGCAGTGTCAATTTTGTCCAATTCGGCCTCTATCCATGCAGATCGAAGCTCAAAGTGGGTGGCAAAAATGGAGACTCCGATCTCCTATCTCCGGCGAAACTTCTGTGAAATTGAGTTAGGGGTTTTGTTCCCCGTAGTTCTCTGAACATTTCCCCTCTAATGGTGGGGCTCGACATGGCGTGGAATGGTGGCTCCAGACACACCACGGCGACGCACAACGGTGGAGGCCGTTCACCGTCTTCTCGTGCGTGACGCATCAAATTGGGCGAGGGAAAAGCTTCCCCATCCCCATATGACCACAACCAAGTCATCAATTTGACTCCACGGCGGTGGGACTGCCAAAAATCACAATCCTGTAGTGGCTCCACGGCGGCGGAGGTGGAACTCCGACGAACGGCGGCTGCTTCACGAAATTGGGTGAGGGGTTTTACTCCATGTCGCCCTCTGAGTCGACTGGCATGGGCGGTGATGATCACCGTCACCGGCGATGGCAAAAATGCAGGTCAACACGGCGACGAAAAGGGGGCTACTCCGATGAAACTTCTTCGGCCAAATCGAGCTAGGAGATTGGTGTCATTCTCTTCATCTCTTCGTTCTGAGTCCGTTGACACCAAGAGCGTGTCGATCGGAGCTCGGACGGAGGAGATATCACACTGAAAAATTTTATGATTTTTGGCCACTTTGACCGACGCATGAGGGCTGCTCCGGCGGAGTTGTGGGTGGCACAACACACCGTCGGACTCAGCTCCTCGAGATCTTTCCAACGGTGTGGGAGGTGTCGAAAATGGTGGCCGGATCTTATATTGAGTTTGAGGAGAGAAAAAGAGAGTAGAGAGAGAAAGTAGAGAGAGAGTGAGCTGATCTAATTGGCCGATTTTTTTTTTTTGTATTTATAGACCATTTTGTGGTCTACACAGTCTAAACCGTGTAGTATTGGGTAGATCAAATTTGATCTGTAACTTTTAAATTTTTATGGACATAACTATACTTTTAAAAACTTTAATTTATTTGCACTCTAAAGATAATCACATCAATTTGTAATTCTCTTATTGTATTGTTGCGTTGCTGAAATATTCGTGTTGACATAAAAATCATTTTCATAATTTTATCCATACTATATAAATTTCATGATTTAAATTTGAAACAATAAACTTTGATACATTTGTCCTCAAAATCGATGATTAATTATTTTCACAACTATATACATATATATATATGCATATATGTATATGAATTCTTATAAAGATATTGTGCATTTAACTTTGCTCAATATAATTATTAATATATATATATATTTATTTATTTATTTAACCTTTGAAACTTAAAAATGTAATTTTAAACATATATATTTTTTCATTTAACTTTTCACATTGTAAACTTCGAACCCCATTATAAAAACAATAGTTGTGATTTTATAAAAGTTTTGTAAATTAAATTGACTATCTGAAAGTCAATTTAATTTAAATTTCAAACTTAGCACAACTTTGTGTTTCACTAACTACTCCTTGTAAAGAGCTATTTATGGGTCCACATCTTACCAATAGATCAGCGTTTGTGGACTCCATCAATGCTCTTCTTCTTCTTATTATTCATTATTATTTTAATAACTGATATTATTATTATTGTCATTGTTATTACAACAATAATAATAAACCTTACTTAATTATTAATGTGTACAATAATTAACTATATATATTCAAAATATTGGAATTCTCGAACTTCCAATGATCTTATAACTTTCTTGAATTTCTTATCTTACTTTTTTGATCTCCTATAATTTCGAGATCAATCTTAGTAAAGCTGTCATAAACCTTGCATACTTAAACTTGGTGCTCACCATTTTTCTAAATTATGGTATGGAGCTCATAATCACTATTGATCTAAGTTTCTTTTACTGAACTGCTATCATATAGAAATTTTCACATAATCTTAGTACGTTAGAAATTCCACCTTTGCCAAAAACATCATCTTTTTGGCTCATGCATAAAATTAATAAATCATAAACTCTTGGTTTAGCACATTAAATAATTATTTGTTTAATTATTTTAATGTACTATCATAACATTACATTGTTACATGTTTCATAAAAAAAGCACATAATTTTGTGCATTCACAACATTATTTATTTCTAAGGTCTTACGGCTAGTAAAACCTTTAAATTTGCGTATTAATAAACTTAAAACTTATACTTTCTCAAGTCCTTAGTTAAGCCATGAGGAAAAACCCTTAATTAATCATAGTTATTAATGTTTGAATTTTTCGAGTCATTACATCATATATCACTTTATGGAGGGGTTTGAGATTCTAGGTTAAAAATTTGGGAAAACTTGGCCTCTCTGTTAGCCTCTGTTTTATGATCAAATTTATCAACACTTTGGTTAAAGCTTGGCCGCTGTTAGCTTCTTCTTCGCTTTGTATACAATGATGAAACCCTTGTTTGCGAGATTGTTGAGGGTTGAATAACAGATTGTAGAAGGATGAAGATATCAACTACAAAAAAATTTTTAATATTATTTTTTATAGGGAGGTTCTTCTGTGTAGAAGAGATTTTTTTTTGTTTTTTGGAAGGGGAGAGGAAAAAGCTTCTTGAATTTGCATTTATTTTTTAATTGTTTTCTATGTTAAATGATATAATCAAGTACAACCAGTTTATATTAATGCTCCCATTAGTAAGGAGATAAGGATACAGGAGGAAAGAAAAAGCTATCCAGGAAAGAAAACTATACGATAAAAAAAAATTATACAAAAATAAAAGATTTTGATAATTTTTTATTTATTTAGTATGTAAAGGTAAAAAGAAAATAATTTTATATTCTTTTATTTGTTATTGTAAGAAAAATTAAAAGAGTAAAAAAATTACTATTAATATAATTATTATTTTGTTTAAATATTATTTAGTTATTTTTTAACTTGGTATTTAAAATTGTTGTTGAAATTTTGATTAAAAAAAAGTATAAATTGATAATTTTTTTTTTTTTTTGCATTTTTGTTGAATTTTTTTTCACAAAATTTGCTCATATTTGATGAAATTAATTTTAGTGGAATTTAAATATCTTTTTTCACTTTTTTTTTTTTTCATTCTCATTTTTTTTAAATCTCATCATATTAATTTTTATCCTCAAATCCTTTAAATGTTTTTTATTCTTCTGCTTTTTATTCATATCAATCAGAACATAAAGCCCTTTTTAAGTCCTCATATAATTGAATATAGGCTGCTAGATTGGCCTTGTGGGCAATAAAAACGTTTTCTTCCATAGACCTGCCCTTTAAAAAATTAAAATAAAAAAGAGCAGGGAACTCAAGCAAAAGGTAAAAGTAAAATTTACCGCGACGAAACAATATGAAGCGTTATCCTTTGCCTGGAAAGTATTAAAAGCAGTTGGTTCATGTGATTTGTCCTCTGGGCTCCAACTCAGCGGTGCAGCCTCTTGCAATTGAACAGTTTTTGGGTCATGCGTGTCATCATACTTCAGATTCCCGGGACTATTATCCCACGTTTTTGAACCCTTCCTTCCCTTAAAAGTACATCTATAATAATATCTACAACTAAACATATTAAACATATTGTTATATTATAAAACTTTCTATGTCCTATAAATTTTTAAATTAATATTTTTAGTTTTAATTGTTTCTTAAACATTTTATAATTTTTTATTGTTTTTGAGATTAGGATATATATACACACATAAATAACCTCTTACCTTGATTAAGATCGAGCAACGTACTTCCTGTTTGTGCTTTTGTCTCGAAAAAGATTTTACGACATTTTAGCTGATTGGATTGTTTACACGATGTTTAATTCCAGTTACTTCTCTCAATTATTTGGAATTGTAATATTCTCGTATGTTTGCTCTATGCCTTGTATTAGTATGTCATTTTTTGCAGTAATGGAATTGGGATATCAGAATATTAAAGACTTCGGAAAAGTTCAAATTATGCTGATTGAGGGAGGCGTTCAAAAGGATAAGAGCTCGTACTAGTCTTATATCTATACATTTACACATCTATATCTATACATATATAAAACAGACAAACTTGCCAAGTGTCAACCGCTAATTTTTTTTGCTTTTTTTGACTTTTTTATATTTTTATTGTTTTTACTTTTCTCTTCCCTTGTTTTTTTTTTTCCTCCCTTTTTGTTTTTGGTTGTCAGGGTCTTCTACAATCAAGCTGTTGCAAATTTACAATGTGCTTTCTTAAAGCACCTTTTTTCCTTTGCTTTGTTCCTCTCTATCAAACTACTTTTTTTTTTTTCCTCAACGTTTAATTTTAACGAATATAATGTTAGTGTTTGTTAATTGCATATTAATAACACCTAAGACCTCTACCACTAATTAAACTAGATTAATAATAAATGATAATCAAAACTTTGACACAGATAGAACTTACAAAGCTACACGTGGAACCCAACTAGTTTATATATAAAAGTGCGGCCATATCCTATAAATGACATATACGGGACACTTGATAATAGGCAATAGCTGGCGTAAAGAACATTATAAAACAATATGGAAGAGAAAATGATAAGATAATTCTTATGCATGAGAAATTTAACTGCTACTTTAATAACAATTCCACAAACTGTAATCGAGAGAGTTTTTACCAAGATGGCAAAATCTTAAACTTCATATTGTCCATAAATCCTTTTAACTCAACCTACACAACAAAGAGACAATACTCATGAAGGCAGCCTTAAGATAATACCACCCTATATGGAGGAAGAGTATCCTCCTCGATCCAGAATTTATACATCCAGAGCATAAAAAGATTTCACTCAGCCTGTATTCCTCATCCCTGCTGCAATACCGTTAATAGTGATCTGAAGTCCATCTCTGAGCCTATGATTGTCATTGTCACATCTCAACCTCTTCAATATCTCAACCTGCAACATGTTAATAGGATTAAGATATGGAAGCCTGCTCTCAATCAGCCTCCTCAAGCTCCGATTGTTCTCGGACAGTTTCTCATGCCCACAAACCGCCAACACGTACTTCTCTGTAGTCATCAGCTCCTTTCTTAGATTAGAACCAAGCTCGCGCCGGCTTTCTGACACAAGCACTTCATCATAGTGCTTGGCTATAGGAATGTCAGCCTTCCCTAAAACCATTTCTATAAGATCCATGGTACATTGGAAGAAAGGCCATTCTTTGTATATTGCTTTTAAATCCTCGGTGTGGCCCTTCTCACAAACACCCTTTAATCCTGCACCAACTCCAAGCCAAGCAGGAAGAACAAATCTTGTTTGAGTCCATGCAAACACCCATGGTATGGCACGAAGATGACCAATTCCTATTGTGCTCTTTCTTCGTGCGGGGCGACTTCCGATGTTAAGGAACCCAAGCTCAGCCTGCGGAGTAGCCTCATGGAAGTACTCAAGAAATTCTCGGTTCTCATAGACTATGCTCCGATAATTTTGGCAACTGATTTCTGAGATCTCGTCCATGAGGTTACGCCATTTTTCTTCTCTGGGTGGCTGTGGAGGACGCAAGGTCGCGAGCAGCACGGCTGTTGTGTATATTTCTAGCTGCCTAACAGCTGTTTGTGGGAGCCCAAATTTGGCCTGAACCATCTCTCCTTGTTCAGTTGAACGTAGGGTACCCTGCCAAATTGTGAAGTACAAGCTAAAGGTAAGGAAGCAGGTTCTCATCTCCTCTGAAAAAAATATTTACTGAAGTTTGATGCACAAGAGAAGGAACATATCTAAACAATCCAAGCTAGATAAATGATGGCATAGTAAGATATAATACCAACAATTCACAACTTTAAAAAAACAATTTGTGAACTGAACTATTTAACTGAGTAACAGGAGTCCTAAAAAGTACAATTGCAAGTTTTCACCAGAAAAACAAATTAAATTAGAATTTAAAGAGAGGGAGAGAGAGAGAGAGAGGGAGAGAAGCTACAGTACTCTTGATAATAAAAGGTACGTGGAAATTACCATTACAGAACCAGGTGGTTGGGACTGAATGGCAAGATACGTAGGGCCTCCTCCACGACCAATACTACCCCCACGTCCATGAAACAACGTAACTTTAATGCCATACTCATTGCATGCAGAAGCGACATCCTCTTGAGCTTTGTAGAGTTCCCATGCAGCAGTGAAGCGCCCAGCATCTTTACCAGAATCAGAGTATCCCACCATTACCTGTCACAACTTAGTAGGCTTAATATGACTGATCGTGGCACCATAAACTCGATTAAAAACTAGCATGCAAGGATTACCTCTTGATGGCCGTTATGATTCTTAATAATGTGCTCTCTGTACCAATCAATTGATAACAACTTCCTGATCACTGAGCCAGCTTCTCTCAAGTCCTTCACAGTTTCAAATAGAGGAACCACCCGCAGCCTATCAAGATGCATATCTAGTTATACAACATTCATTGTAATTGTGACTCTATAGTGGTAAGGGTGTCAGAACATGTCAGATAATCTAAATCTAGTGCCAACTGGTTATGACAGCTAATATGGAACCTCACATTACACTTTTTTTCTTTTATATATCAATTACAAAGTTAAAGACAGTACATAAAGACAACATATACTATTAAATAATAGGCAAGTCTCCTTGAAAAACATAACTTGTACAAGAAATTTATGCTAATTCATTATGATTCTTGTTTAAACACAATGGACAATCGGTTGAACGGAGATGTTAAACATGGTGTACAACAATTCTGAAAACAACTGTTTGTGGAGCACTATCATTATAGGGATTATGGACTTACGTTCCACCAGGACATGGTCTTCCCAGCTCCCCACTAACAGCTAGTCGTGCGTCCTTTTGTAAGAGCTCAACTGCAAGGACATCACTAGCCTGAAAGTACCAATGGAGATCTTGTCAATTTAACTATGTAGAAGCACTTTACTTTTCGTAGCATCAATACAAGACTAAGAGTTCATATTGGCAGCGCTTTGACATACATTTGACGCCATGGAAATCACATAGGCTCCAAGTGAATCACTCCCTAGCTCAGCAGCAACACGGAAGGTGTCCAGAACTTCTTTAACATCAGAAGGAACCTGGAGGAAGAAAAATAAACAATTAACTGGAGCGAAAAGCAACACTGCTTCATGTTAAATGGTGCATTTTATGCACAACTTCAGGACACATTCCAAAACTTTCAAAATAGAGTTAGAGATAGAAACCAATATAGAGTCCAATAGCAGATTGCTCAAAGTCCCCTGAGGGCATGAGATGATAGAAAAAGTAAATTGCCACACCATAGATGCCATGTTGGTATTAATAGATATTTTGAAAATTTTATCTTAAGGAAAATAATGTTAATATCAATTTGCACTTTAAAAAAAATAATAATAATAACAGTTTGGACCAGGATTTCACCAAAATCACAAATTTCCTCTCAAAAAGTGGGTGTTAATTGATATTTTCATCTCACATGTTTTAAAAGATTGGATAATCATAACCATAGTCTACGATTCACTATTTTAGACACCTTACCTCAATTCTTAGTGGAACTAGTGGCCTTTTCCCTTTCAACTCTCTTGTCAAAAATTCCAGTTTTTTATCTTCATCCCACTCGCTGTATGTACCCATGTCCAAATATTCGGTAATTGCATCTAGCGTTTCAGCATGTCTACCTGATTCCTGCCACAAGCACAAGGAAAGTAGTTTAGTTTCTCTCTTTTTTTTTTCCAAAAAAAAATAGAAAACATGACATGGAAGCATGTAGTTCACTACTTCAAAAATGGTAAAACAGACTATTCAACAGAAAAATAAGAGAAACAAACCTGACGCAAGTCTAGCTTCATTAATACCATTCCAAAGGTAGCAACTCTTCGTATCAGGTCAGCAAGCCGACCATCAGCTAGAACCCCGGATCCACATGATTGCTGTCATTATTATGATTACAAATATTACAACCATGTCAAAGCAGTAGGGAGAAGAGAGGGAAAGGGAGGGAGGGGGGAGAGAGAGAGATTACCAGAGACTCGTAGCATAGCAGTAGGGGTTCCAAAAGCTGGTCAGATGTTTCGTAATGATCCCAAGGATCGTATTCACAAGGAAGATCCTCAAGAAGAAGTTCCAGTCGCCTCCGTGTCTTCATAAGCTGAGCACAGAGGCATAATAGACGCACTTATTATCTAATTGTGGACAAAACGTTAGTAAGATATAGTATGTTGCATGAGGAAAGAAAAATTTGGCCAAGTTGGATTTGGAGATTGTGTACGGGACAATCATGTCTAGCTATATTCCTTGCTTGTTTAAATACCAAAAAAAAACACACACAAAATTTTCATCGACTTGAAGAAGAATGTAAACCTTTAAAGGTATTATAGGAATTCATTTGAGAAACTTATACATGGTTGTTAGTTTCATAACCTTCTAACAAGAATTTCCTTCTTAAACACCGCTCTGTACTTCAAGTTTGCCAATGTCTCAGGAGCAACTTCCAGAAAAAAGTTTACTATCGTCCCAACCAACTTCACAATAATATCTCAGAGAAAAAAAAAATCACAAAAATATCTAATATAAGCTTCGCCGTACAAGATCACTGCCACTATTTTTTTTTTTTCTATTTTGAAAACCCAGAAATTCTCCAAACCTGCATAATATACTCGAGTTCAAAATTGTAGCCCTTGACAAACCCAACAACGTAATTGAGCCTCATACCATTTGGAAGCAAAGTATAGGCCTGAACACTTAACCCCTTGGATGTTTTCATCATGGAGATCTCAAATAAATGACAAAGCAGTACCTTTTCTTTGACATTGCCAAGAACAATTCGATAGGGAGCAATGCCAGGTCGCTGGGGAGGCGTTGGCTCTAATAGCTTCTGGAAACTGGACCTTCCAATCTGAGATTCTGAAAATAGTTTCTTTTGGGCAAGCAGTTGACAAGAGTTGAATGAAGCAGCCTTTGATGGCACAGTAGACTGAGAATTAATAGGAGGAGCTGAACATCCATTGGATAATATCCCTGTGTTGAGATTTGAATCATGGTACAAAGAACTTGACCTTGAAGAAGTTTGACCGTCCTGTGAAGCAAGAGATAAGAGATAAATCTACTAAATAAGTAGTTGTTATGGTAAGTACAGTTGTTTTACCTGAGTATTCAGTGGCCTGTAGTCAGTCCCAGGAACTTCTAGTTTGGGATATTGAGCTCCATTGTCATTGCATTCTACATGGAAGAGGTCATTACAAAGAAATTATCAATCACGACGACAAATGCTTAGCAAATTCATTATAATTAACATGTTGTGCAAATTTGAATTAATTTTTATTTTTATATATATACCAAAGGATCATTTTGTTAGACCATGAGACGAATCATCGTGGTCCATATTGACATGGGATCTACAGCACCTAGGAGATAATAAAAAAAATGGAAAGAAACAAAATATCGAAATATTTATTTTACATGCATTATTAACAATAGTGCTAAACTTTGCATGGAAGATCACATGTTTACCAGTACAAGATGGTTGATCAGCTCTAGCAGGAAGTTGCGTTGGAAGGGCTGAAGCTTGTAACTTCAATATGTTTTTACTCATGGACTGATTCCAATTCTCATGGCGATCGTCAGATGGAGTTTCTACGGAAGAAATTTGCAACCGATAAGATGAAATCATGAGTGCACATAGCATTCAGAATAAGAATATGCATGTTCAAGAATTTCAAGAGAGATGATCAGTACATAATCTAATTTTGTATATGTTGTAAGAACAGTTCTCTTCTATTTGTGATATGCAAAGAAGAAGCAAATATATGCCCCAAGCTTATATTGACGTTCATATCATACGACATAGTACAAGGAAAAGGATGTTCAATCAGATGTAATCACAAGTGCACGTAAATCCAAGAGAGATGACCAGTAGCTACATTACTTGTGCAGATAACGCAAGGAAAAGCCTTCTATTCTATTTTGGTTATGTTGAGGTTTGATTCTGGATCTTCAAGAAAACTGAGAGATGACAAGTACATACTTTATTCTTGTAGATGATGTAAGGACAAGCGTTCTTTTTGTTATTTCAATGTTTAATGGGCTATTTATCCGTCCATTTGCATGCCTTTTCAAAAACAGAACGCAAATTTATTATTAGCACAGACCAGTGTGGTTCTCAATGTAGTTTGGACGTATAGACAAGCAATAACAAATTTTGGGTTTCCCCAACTTGATATAGATCCCAGAGAATGGCTTAAGCGACAAAACCAAAATGGAAACTGGAAGCTATAAACAAGTCGCTAAGGTGAATATGTGAAACTGACCATGAGGCAAACATAAAAATTCCCTATTGGACATGAGATGAAGGAAACTAATTATTATACTATTCTATCAGAGCTTATATAATGGAGGAAAACCTTCTTCTAGAATTTCATGGGCCAGTCTTAATAGTGCGTCACTGCATTGGTTCATGGATAGCTCAAATCTGAGGCTATCTACTTCCCGAATGTAGAGATCAGTAGCCATCCAGCTAGATAAAAGAGAGACATCTCTTGTAACCTGAAGAAGCAAAAGAAAGTGACAAACAGGTCTCCATATGAGTAAACTACAAAATAACACCCCAAAATTGAAGGAACCCCTACAGTATAATAAGATCAGAAGAATCAAGATTGTAGGTGGGAAGGTTAACGGAACCATAAGAATAAAGTTCCCACCTTTGATGTTACATTGGGATTCCCATCTCTGTCACCCCCCATCCAAGACCCAAACTTTATTGGTGTGCAAGTCAATGGAAGAGGCCTTCCGGTGTGCTGGTAAATTAATAAGGCAAAATCAAAAGATGTGCAAAACAAAATAAAATGAACACCAAAGAGAATTTTAAATGTGTGTATCAGTGCATCACGAATGTCAGAAATCAGCAAATAATCAACTAGCAAAAGAACACAAATTGAAATGATACCTTCTTTAAAGCATTGCTGACACGCCTTAAATAATGAGGGACGGCCTTCCAAAGAGACTGTTCCACGATGTTCAGACCTGAGAAAGTGAAAATAAATGGACGTTTCAGTTAACATTAGATAGCGTACTGAAAGCAAAAGATAGTGTATTTCCAATGACTAGAAACAAATGTAATGGTTTTAACCTGCCCTGGCTTCATCAACTGCGGTAGGTCTGTATCGCCTAAGTTCATCTGTTTGCCAAATTGAAGTTATCTCTCTCACCTACAAATGAAATAATGAAACAGAAACAAAAGAATACGAAGAGTTCCCACATTAATGGCACAAATTGACCATCCTATACCCCAGTAGAAAACATTTCTGAAGAGAAAATGAACTCAGAGAAACAATACCAGATCTTCGATCAGCATTTCTCGATCTTCATGATTTAAATCAGGCCGGTCATTATAATCTAAAAGATGCTGCAAGAGACGTAAAGTGATTACGAAGAGAAATGCAGTTACAACGTATTTAAGACTATGCTATAATCATTCATAGCTTACAGCAATTCTAATGTGTTTGTATTGCAAGGTCCGTCGATTAATTTGTGTGGGATGTGCAGTAAGCACAATCTCAACCTCCTGCAGCAACATGAACTTGAGACTTAGAAAACTCATCAGCACCAACTCAAAAATATCTTATATTCATTCACTTGCTGAAGAAACGAGGGAAAGCAGAGACCGTATAATTTGAGACACTCGTTGAGAAAACGTCCCTTAAACCAAGATAAACACACAAATGCATAACCTCAATTTTAGATAAGTTCAGGAACTCTCTTCCTTTTCCAAATACAGTAAGCAAGGAACCATAAAAACACCTGGAGGCTGAAAGCATATAAAGACCTGCATACCTGTTTGCAAACAGCGTCATAGAGCTCCTCTGGGGGAAGTCCGCCCTGCAAAAGCTTACTGAAGACATCATCACATGATCTTGAAAGAAATTCAATATTCCTTTGCTTACGAACCCTGCACAAAGCAAACCAGAAATCCATTGAGGTCTACTCTTTCCTTCCCCCCAAACCCCACCTCCACACACACCCCACCTCCACACACACCCCACACACCCCCACACCACCCCCACCACCCCACCCCCCCCAACCCCTCTCCTTTTCTACAAAACGAAAGTTTCATTGAGACTCAAAACCATAAAATATGTCAAAAAATCCCCACAAAGAAAAATTAAGGGAAGTCAATGTACCGCTAAGCGTTATCGTGAAATATAACATCCTCTTTTTAAGAACTTAGAAGCTTCTTGCCCAATTACAACTGTCTATCATAAGTATGCTACCTCAAACTCTCTAAGTAAATTCTACAAGCCGAAAACCTTGTTCTCTAATAGCAACTGAGGGGATTTATTGTTCTCGTTTCTTAAAACACAACTTCGAGAATCGAAAAACACAGAACATGGCCAAACAGTCTGCCTTGTTGATAATCATCGACGGAACAAAAAGGGGTTAAAAAAAAGAAAGAAACAATGGCAACATATTGGAATAGTACCTGTGATGAGTCTCCGCAATACCCATCAAATTGAGGTAATGGCTGAACGCGCGAGCTTGGCTCAAAGCCTCCTCTAAAGTCATTTTCGATATCTCTGAAGAGAGCTGCTTCTCGATCAGCTCCGCCATGTCTTCTATACCCGCCATCCTCAGATTACTAGCACTCTGAACACAGAGACCCCGTTCATTACACATTTTTCCACAGCCAAACACGCTTTTTTGCTCGTTTGGTTGCCGAGAAATTCAAGAAATGTGAAGAAAATATACAGTTGGAGTTTCCAAACATTTTTCACCACACTTAGCCCCTACCTAACGCAAAGACAAAAACTCTAATACTGAAGATAATTTAACTTAACCATTACTCAATCTCATGCAGAAAGCTTAATCAAGAATTCAATGATCAATCCAAACATCGCAAAACAAAGATCGTCGATTCGTCTCCGTTACATAAACTCAATCCTATATTTTCTCAGAAAAAACTACGATCCCTAAGAACTCATAGAAATCCATGAAAACACAAACACATGCAAAAGGCGGCTATAACGATCACCATCAGAGTGAGTACTGTAAGTACGCGAAGGTGAGTAATGGAAGAACGAGAAAAAAACAGAGTAGAGAGAGAAACCTGAGCGAGAATTCGAGTGCGCTCGAGCTTCTCGGTGAACTCGGTGCCGACTTCTCGCTGCAGGACCTCGTTGAGAAGGTTGCCGAGGAGCTTGCAGTCGTCGTCGAAGCTCTGGAACGAGATTTCCTCGGCGATGTCGTCCGTCGTGTCCGTCATTGTCGCAGAAACAGGGAGAGAGAGAGAGAGCGTCTAGATTTAGAGAGAGAAAATGAAGGAGCAGAGAGACAGAGAGATGGTGTGGAGAGGAAGGTGGAGGGGGCAGGAATATAGGAGATGGTCTCTGTGTAGAGCGTACGGATATTTTTGGGAAATTGTGGGGCCTACGTTTTCTCAAGTGTGAAAGGGCCAAGGGTTGTTCGCCACGTGGCAACAAGGCCGAAAATACAGGATCCTTTTTTAGGTTCCATTGGTGGGACTGAAATCCGTGCCTCTCCGTTGACACTCTGACCAGGTGAGACCCGATATTTATGTAATTCATGCCCAAAAAAAATCATTTTATGAAATTACTTACGAAAAATAATAACAATAATAACTCAAGTGTTAACGAGACAAAATAAAAATGTAATCATATGGTATAGAATGTAACACTGTGATAGTTACAATATTATTAATGTAAAATGACGTAGTACTAAAGATTGTAAGAAATTTATGCCACAACTTTTAGAAGAATATAGAAAAAGATTATATGTTAGGCATATATGTAAAGACGAAGCTATATATAACGATGAGGATGAGTAGCTATCCCACTAATTTTTTTTTTAATTTTATATATAAAATTTTATAAAAATTATATATTATCCTCTTTAAAATTACATTTCACTCCTCCTTTAAAGTTATATTTTATCGTCTTTAAAATCAATTTTACTTTAGTCCAATCACAGTTTTATCTTTATTAAATTTTTTTGGCCTCCACCCCTTAAATTATGTAATCATACAAACGTCTCTTCCACATTTGTTCTAACATAATTATATTGCAAATCTCATGATGACTCTATGGTATATACACTTCAATACTTTCCACGTCAACATGAGATTTTATTTTTAATTTAATAATAATTCTGCATATAATTAAAAAAAAAAAGGATGTAATGTGCAATATCTTGAAGAAGTAAAAGGATTCTCTTGGTGGATTCTTCTTTATAAATCAGATCCCAAAAGCATAACCCTTTACCACTAATTTACTATGTGGTGAGTGTATCATTCCCTGTTTAGAGAATCTAATCATGTACAATAGTGAATTAAAAAATTAAAAAAAAAAAAAACTGTGGACGATGATTTGTATGAGCATCACTCATGTTGTCACGCTGGTCCCGTGTGTTTATGTTATATTATATAGTTAAATGTCGATGTCCATATAGGCTTCAGCAAATTAGATCCGTACACGTGTAGACAATGGTTAATGCTCAATCAAGGCACTCGGCTAATTGTTGAAATATAGGAAATGCTAAAACGTGACATATAGCCAATGTTTAAAGCGTTGAAAGGGCGGTGAGAAGTATCTTGTGGTCCAAAAATGTGTCATGTGACATTTGATTAGCCAAAAAGACGAGGACAAAAACTAATGCTCGTGACTAGTGACTCTATGAAAAAGATGAATGAAAAATAAACAAATGTTTAGCTTTGCTTAAAAAAAAAAAAAAGGAGCTTTACGTTTAGGATATATGAAAAAAAAAATTACATGATGGAATACAATTCTTAGTTATGTTTGACAAAAATAGTCTAAACTACTTTCTTATTTACAAACAATGTAAAGCTCTCACATGTTACAATAACAATAAAAAAAACCGCTACAATATAAAGCTCTCACGTACTATAGTAAAAACAGTTCTAACCTCTTGCCAAACACCCTATTAACAGTTAGATTCTCATCGAGTTCTAGGAATTATCATACTTTTTTAAACTTAATATGATGTTTGGAAAAATAGATTAAACTAATGACTTGAATTATTTTTAGTTCAAAACATTATAGTTGCTAAGAGTTTTATATTATAGCATATGAGATTTTACACTATAACTGGTTTGAATAACTCTGTCAAACAGAGGATAAAAAAATTATTTTCATCCTTATGAGGTTATAATCTCGCGATTCATAAAATTATAAACCCCATCTAATATGCAATATATTTTTTAGATTAAGTCATAAACTATTTTATTAATAACAGGGTTATAACCAATTGGATTGAATAGCATTGCTCTAAAAAAATCTTAAATTTACCTTTGTGTTTCTTTATAGGCTAAGCGAAAGAACTAAAATATTGGCGCTAAGAAACTCGTTATTTTTACCACGTGGCTTGAGATCCCTGGAGGCTAAAGTAATAGGTAACAGGTCCAATCAATGATGGTTGGTCTTGAAGCAAGAAGAAAATGACAAACACATGGAGAACCGTAATGAAATTTAGAAAAAGATTGTTTCACAACGTCATTTTAATTATGTTGTTTAAATTATTATAATATAAAATAAAAATATACTATAATATAGAACTCTCTTATGCTATAACAAATTGGTTCTAACGTCCGGTTTTAACTGCATTCAAACGCTCTTAAAAAAAAGCCTTCAACTAATGATGGAGGGATTGATGGAACTTAATAAACGACACAAAAATATGTCAGCAAACATAAACGGCACTATGATCCTCAAAACAACAATAATTTTGAAACTTTCCCCTAACTTTGCTAAAATGAAAGTTTCTCCCTTGCTTTTAACTTTAAAAACTTTCTAATCCCCTTTGTTAGGTACCAAAACTTTCTACATGACTCCAATACCCTTGTTACAATTTACAGCCCTTTTACAGCCTTAAAACAATTCATTAAAAAAAAAACAAAACAAAACAAAACAGTTCTCATACACCTAATTTACACCTTGACCTTTTTTCATAAAATCCTTACATTTTGGTCCTTAATTTCAACACTCTAGGTTAACCACCTAGCTTAAGCTTAGGACTAGTTTATTCCCCACTTTTAACCTGCCATGTACACCGTTTTTAGACCCTTGAATTTTCTGTCTATAGTTTTAGGGGAATGATATTTTGTACTCGATTTTGACTATTTTTCCAATTTAGTCCCTATGCAAGTGTCCTTTGCTTCTTTAATTTTACCATGTGGATTACCAATTATTTAGACCCTAAATAACAGTATCATGCAATCCAAAAAGTGTCAAAAATTTTGATGCAAGTTTTCTTTTACATACCAGGGTCTACTAATAAAATGGTGGATCAAAATTTATCCATTATGTTCTCCGTTTCACATTCCTAGCACCAAAAATGTAAAATCTTTCATAGTCCTTTTGTGCTTTTTGGTCCAAATTTTTATGGTTTCTTGGAGAGGAGCTTTAGGGTTACTTGCTGCCCTTATATAAGTCTTTCACAGTCTCAAAGTTTTTGCTTTTATGAATTCAAAATCAAAACTTTTTAACAAATAGCTAAAAGAGTTATTATACATAGTCCAATATTTATACCCTCCTATGGAAAATGGCCAAAAATTAATGTATAACTTACATTGGTTAAACCTGGCTTTTAACCTTTGTTATTTTAATAAATTGGACATAGAAATAAAGGTTGACATTTTTGGCAGTTTTGAAATGAAAAAGAAAAAGGAATCAAACTAGTATAAATATAGAATTATTCAAGTTCTGGTAAATTTTATTGCACCATGTCTCAAACTTTCAAAATCAAATATCCAATTTAGTAGTTCTAAAAATGAAATAGCCAAGTTCTTCTAGTACCCTTCAATATGTTCCAAAAATATCCAAGTTACAAGGAAATACATTAATTTGTTTGATAGCTGTGTGGAGGAATTTTTCATGATGGGAAGACTATCTAAAATCTAGACCTTCTTTGATCCAATCCTTCAATAAAATAGGCTAAGCAGATCAAGCCAAGAAGGCCATAAAGTTGACCAAGAAGACCGATCTGAGAAGGCCATCAAATAGGCCAAGAAGATCAATCCATAAAGGCCACAAAATAGGCCAAAAAGACCAAGAAGGTTAATCTGAGAAAGTTATACTGTAGGCTGGAAAGTCCAATCCAAGAAAGCAACAAAATAAAACAAGAGCCTATTAAAATAAAGGGGAGTAAATGATGAAGACTAAAAAAATGATTTAAGCTGGCATTGCCCACGAATAAACCACCTAGAGGCCAAGAAGCCCAATTCAAGGAAATCAAGAAGGCCAATCCGTCCAACTAGGATTCATCCTATCAGGATTAGTTTGACATGAGAATCAGTTCGACTAGAATCATTCTACTAGGACTAGTTCGACTAGGATCTGTCCCACTAGGGTCTATTTAACTAAGATCCATCCAATTAGGATGTCCAACAAGGACAAAGCAACCACAGAGAATAGTTGTGCAGAACTGACAAGGCGGTTGTACACGGACTAGATCATCCTAGTAGGACGTGCTAACACTTCCTCACATAGAAGTGGATCATACCAAAAACCACCACATGCCACCATCTTAGCCCTCTGTTAGGCAATTTTTCTTATCTGAAGATCATGAAACTTGTCACTAACCACCTAGACTCTATACAGTAGTATTCTCATGTCACAAGGAGAACCTATCTCAAACTCTATCCAAAACAAACTGTATAAAGAAAAACATTATCTCCAGCAAAAAAGTACAAGCATTCTTCTTTTTCCAACTTTGTCTCACCCCTTGCTTTTCTCTGTCAGAACTAGACTTTAGCGTTGGAATACATATGGCAGACACTACACTACATATGGAAATTAAAATTGGAATTTACACTATGTTTGGTGGGAGGGACAGATGGAAGGAGGGAGAGAGGTGGAGGGAAAGAGATAGAAGGAAAGGTCAAATCCTTTGTTTGGTTAGAGGGAGAGGAGGAAGAAGATGAGAGGTGAAGGAATGTGGTCTCCTTCTTGGCTTACCAAATTGGATCCTTTCAAAGTAATACATCACTTTCAATTTTAAAAGACCATTTTACTCTCTTAATAAATAATTAAAAAATAGTATAAATGTACTATATAGTAATTTCACAAATAACTATAATCTATTATCTCAACTCTTCCTAAATCCTACCAAACAACATAGAAAATTACTACAATTCTCTTCATTTCTCTAGTTCGCCATCCCTCTTACCAAACGAATTAAGCACTATAGCATAAAAAGAGCATTATAATTTAGTATACTTTTGCTTAACACTGTAACATGTGAAAAGTTTTACATTATAGCAGTTGAAACTTCATTCTCAGACACTATCATAATTAGTTGTAGCCACAGCCACTTGCCAACCCAATTTTTTCCAAGTAAAATATAAAACATATGATATTTCATTGTGGCATGCCACTAGTAAAAGATTTACATTGACACCCCTTATATTTTACCAAAATAACACTCATTTCCTTGACTTGAACTAATTAAGTCAACACACTCTAATTTAAAAGAATTGCATCCCCTCTATTAGTTGACCATTCATGTTGACCAAACTTTGATCAATTTTTTTAAAATATAAAAAATACACATCCATATATAAAAAAAAATTGTTTTTTTTGGCTATGTGTGGCTGGAAATGCCTTTTACCCAAAATTTTTAATTTGCAAGAAAAAAAACACATTAAAGTTTCTTGAAAGAGTAAAAAAGATATAGAAAAAAGAAACTTTTATGATAGTAAACACATTAAAGTTTCTTGAAAGAGTAAAAAAGATCTAGAAAAAAAGAAACTTTTATGATATCATAAAAGTTTCTTTTTTTCTAGATCTTTTTTACTCTTTCCAGAACCTTTAATGTGTTTTTTTTCCTTACAACTAAAAATTTTGAGTATATTTTTAAGAGATAATATCGATTATTTTAAAATAACTACATCTCACTAAATTAGACAATTATGATCTTAATAGTCTATCTTTCATAAAAGATTTAAAAGCATTAAATTATAAAAATATAACAAAATTATGAACTCAAAATAAAAAATACAAATATAAATCTTACAAATTAAAATAATATCAAAAAATAAAATAAAAATAAAAAATTTGAGAAGTCCTCTCTCTATATATATATGTGGTTAGTAATTAATTTAGGTTAAAAAGGTGTCTTCATTATTTTGCTAAGCGCAAGGGTGGCAACCTAATTATGTTTTATTTGAACATGATTGCATTTTAAAGTAGAATAGTACAATCAGTAATTCAGAAGTGAAGTTCCATGATGCATATAACAATTCAACCTTGACTACATACCTAAACCATCATAGGTTCGATTGAAACCTTCAAAGTTGTAAAACATATATCGAGTTTTAACAAGAGGAAAACGAAGAGGTATACAACTAATCTAGCATATAAATGGTTGTTTCAAACACACTTCTTTAGACAATGAATAACTACGATATAACAAAATTGAGAGACTAATAATACTTGAGGTCAAATATAATACCACAGAGTACGATAAGTTTGTGGGCTAAAAAAAAAGACTACATCAAAAGATAAAGATACCATATTTATTATTATAATGAAAAGACAATAAACTCACCAAAAACTACTACCCATTTTATTTAACAAATACATAAATTAAAGGAAGATTTTGAAAAGGCTGCCTAAAAAATTTAATTGGAGAAATGACCTCTTTTTTTTTTTTGCATCAAAAGTCAAGCTTTTTAAGCAGAAAAACTGCTCCAGTTTTTTAAAAAAAAAAAACCTCTGTAAGATGAAAAAAAAAACCTAAAACAAAAAAAGACCCTCAACAAGATAAAAAAATAGAGCAATTTTCTTGCATAAAATACTTAATTTTTTATGCTAAAAAAAAGTTATTTACCAAAAAAAAAAGTTTTTTCTTAAAGTACGCCCCTTCGTTAAAACAAATGGATAAAACTTAAATGACAACAGTGCGTACTCCTGTGACCAGCTGACCATCACCGATGATGGACAAGGATACTGCCGTACCTCCGCAACCCAAAAGACAAACCGGAACGGAGATCTTCTCTCTCTCTTGTTTTGACAATAAAACGCATGCTGTAGCTGACAAGATCCAAGCCGAATGAAATCATCCATGTGGCAGTCAAAGTCATAAGTCTTAGTAAAATAGTTAGAATGTCGTTTGCATTAACCCACTCCAAGTCCACCACCCCCGTGGGGATCTGCGTCCCAAAACACAACTAAAAAGTCAAAACTAAGAACCAATATAATGTCGTTTTATCCCATCGGAGATATCTATATCCCACTACCACAAGAATGGAAAACGAAACGACGGTGCCAAGAGCGGTGGTTATGGTCTTCTTGTTGAAAGGGAAAATGGTGCTGTTGGGGCGGCGCCGCCGCTGCACCGGCGATTGCACCTTTTGCATCCCCGGCGGCCACCTTGAGTTTGGTCAGTCTTCTCTCTCTCATTCTCTTTTTAATGACTTCTTTATTTATCACTTTAATTATCACTTCATCAAGTTCTATACTTATTGAAATTATAAGTTGGGTCTTGTGATTGATCTAGTTTATCAATGAATATGATATTCCCTGCGAAACCTTAACTTTGGGTCTTTGTTATTTCATCCTATTAAGTTCGCATTTTGAGAAAATCATTATTCATTGGAAGAAAATAATAGGATCTCATAAATGATAAATCATTTAGTCATCATATGAAAGACTTCTATTTTTAGTATTATACAACTTTCTTGACCAGCTTTTCTCACTTCTTGTTCATGGTCAAACTAGTTATATTATGCAAATTGCTATCTGCCTACCTAATTTTCTTACGATTGAGATCAAACACTACAGCTTGAAAATAGCTATAATGGAAAGAGAATACTATAAACTTAGGGCCGTATTTACGGAACGATCTTTTTTTTTTTTCTTCAAGAAATTTATTTAGCATTAGATGCTGGGAAAATTAATTTGGGCAGTACAAAGCTATTCTTTTTATGTGGGACTCAAAACAAAAGTTTTTGATTTTTTAAATTTTTTATAGTAGTGATTCTACACCTGAAAAAGAGTTGTAGCAAGCTTCTAAACTTAGAAAAAGAAAATGAAGAAAATGAAGGGAAGAAAAAGTGAATGGAGTGGAAAATAAATGTAGCATATGCATTAACAAATGAGACTTGAAATCCACAATTTTTATAGGGGAGGGTTTTGACGACTGAGCAATGAGAGAGCTAAAGGAAGAGACCGGTTTGGAGATTGACAAGATAGAGTTCCTCATAGTCACAAACCACCTCTTCCTTGACGAACCAAAGCCGTCCCACATCCTGTCTATTTTCGTACTCGCGGTATTGGCGGATCCTCAACAAGTGCCTCAAAATCTTGAGCCTGACAAGTGTGATGGTTGTGATCGGTATAAATGGCCGGAAAACCTCCCAAAACCCTTCTTTTCGCCCTTAGGGAAAATGTTTCAGAGTGGCTTTAATCCCTTTCCAGTTCACTAGTAGCTAGTATTTGATTAAAACCAGAGTATTGCCATTTTCGTAATGAGATTAACATTTCGTGTTCATGTTGTAGTTTTGGAACATGCTTCATGTAGTATTAAGCGCCTATTTGAAACAATAGTTGGAACTCACAATTTTTGTTTTAGAACTGTAGCATGTGAGAGCTTTACATTGTGACTTTTTAATGTAGTATGTGAGAACTTTACATTGTTTATAGTTATAACTGATAAAACTACTCTTCCAAATGACCTATAAATTTCATGGGGTTGTTTGAGCAACCAAAAAATAATTCACCAAAAGAAAATTACATGTTATGCATGTTTTTAAATGTTGTATTTATTCATTTATATTTAGAAAAAGTTATGCTATACTATTATTTATATTATATGTTATGTTGTACCATAAATCAACATGTGTAGAATTTATAAAAAGTACATCTTAAAAGATGTTATTTATGAAAATTCCCTGATTGTCTTTAATTCCATTCATATGGATTAGAATTCAGATCTACAGAAGAAGGTAATGAGCCATGTTCCTAAGTATTTCTTAATCATACATACACGTAGTATAAATGTATGGGTTAATTATATAATTGTACTTCTTAGTTTTAATTATTTCTTAATTTGTCTCTTCGTCTTTAAAAATTATAAAGGTATTCTTTTAAGTTAAAAAATTAATTTTAATTTTATCTTTATGAATGGAAAAAATTAGGTCAAACAACATAACTACCATTAAGAAGTTATGAAAAATATTTATAGATTTAAAAAATAAAAAATCTTAAAATAAAACATCTGATTTTAGAGAGAAAAAAAAAGACCTTAAGTATCATGGTTTTGAAATATAAAAATATTTTAAAAAAAAATTCTAAAAAAAATATATTTCAAAAATAAATTAGGTCTAATCAAGGGTATCTTAATTTTATCTCCATGTTTTTCCATAAAAAAGTCTATGAGGGAAAAGTTTCTCAAATTTGAAGTCTATGAGATAGAGATGTCAATTGGGTAGAGCCACCCCACAAGCACGAGGGCCCGACGAGAAAAATTTTTGGCACGACACAAGGTTATTTTGGGTCGGGCAAAGCATGGCACAAGATGGTTGACAGTACTGGGCTCATAGTTTTAGGCATGTGGATGGAGCACGGCACGAGCATGACAGGAACCATTAAGCACGATGGGTTAGCACGATGAAATATAATTTTTTTTTAATTTTTTATCATGTTGTTGCAATAGTAATGTTACATATTTCTCTAATAAAAAAATTACAACATCCATAGACATGATTAAGTGATTTCACCTTAATGCTTTTTATAATTTTAGAATCGCAATATGGTTCACAAAATATGACATAATAAAATATGAAATTTATTTTTATTTATTTTTTAAATAATTTATTTATTTTTATTTATATAATATTTTTACTTGAAAAGCGTTAAAAATAATTTTTTACAATGCAAAAATAATTTAAAATAGCCAAACGGCTTAATTGGCCGGTTCAATGGTCTATTGTGACAGGCACAATAAAAACACGAGCGTGGCACAAGAACGGGCATCAGATGTGCCTGGGCCATTAGACTACAACGGGCCATGCCTATTTTTTTTTAATCTTAGGTTGACACGAGCACAACACAAAGTTTTAATAGGCCAGGCCAGGCCAGGCATAGCAGGTAGTATGCTTGGGCCCAACCAATTATGGGCCGGACTGGTATGGCATGACACGATTGTCATTTCTATTCTAAAGGATAAAATAAAGTTTTTCAAATACAAAGTTTTTCTAAAATCAGAAGTAATAAATTAAAAAAAAAAATTCAAACAAGCTAGGAGGTAAGTTATTATAATTAACCCATAAATGTATTCATATTTATGTATGTAGTTATGAAATTAAAGGATGAAACATGTGAAACTGACGATGCTCGTCTAAAGTACACTATTCGTGAAAGCCCTTAACACAAAAAAGGTGAAAGAAAACTCCACAAAGCGACGTCGCTGTGGACCAATGAAATTGGTTTTTCTCCGTTATTAAAAAAAAAAGGAAAAAAAAAAAAAGCAGCAATACTAACGGAGGTGTTGAAAGCCGAAAGGTTCCCAGTGTCGTTGTGCGAGGACTTGAGGGGTGAGGTGTGTTGGGTGTGAAGAATGGACAACGCGAAGGAGGGATCGTCGCCTGAGAAAGGGATGGAGGGACTGGTGCCGAGAGGGGGGGTGGTGGTGTTCTTGTTGAGGGGCAAAACAGTACTTTTGGGAACGCGTCGCTCCTCCCTCGGCGATTCCACCTACGCCCTCCCCGGCGGCCACCTTGAGTTTGGTCTCTCTCTCCCTCTCTATTCTGAGGGCATTTTGAAAAGTAATATTTTTAAAAAATTTTATTTAGTCAATGTTTTTTTTTTTTTGTCAATTTTTGACACAAAAAAAAAAAATTTAGGTATCAAAATGGTTTTATTTTTTTTTTCTGTTGAGGTTTTTTACTTTGTTATAGTCATTTTTTTTTATTTTTTTGAAAAAAACTAAAACAACTTATCTATTCAAAAAAACGTGTTTTTTAGTGTAAAAAAAGATATCATTTTTCTAATTTCAAATTTTATTTGGCATTTTTTTTAAATTTTGCCATATTTTCTAGTTATTACCATCTTTTTCATTTTCCTTGTTTGGAGGATTTTGATAAATAGTCTTAAGAAAAAGGTTTTTTTGATAAATAAGCTAAGAAATTTTAAAATTAAATAAATGACATCCATGTCATGTCATCAAGATGAAAAAAAATCTCAACAAGATGAAAAAAAACTTAAAGCAAAAACTTAAAGCAAAGACAGAACTTCAACAAGATAAAAAAAAAACTGAAACAGTTTTTTTTGTCAAAAAGCTTGATTTTTAATATAAAACAAAAAGTCATTTGTCCAATTAAAATTTTTAGGTGGCTCTTTTGTCAAATTTTGCCCTTTTGTTTTCACGTCGATGCTCATGGGTTTTTTTGAAAAATAAGTTTCATAACCAATACATTTCTATATTCTACGTTGTTGTTATTTGTGTGTAGGATTCTTGAGAAACTTCTTTTCTTTCCGACAAACAAATAGTTCAATACTTAGTAGTAGCAGTATCATCGCAAATATCAATATCTCACAATTTCTAGGGAAAGTTAAAACATAATAGAGGAGTTCTATTATGCTTAAATTCTACTTTTAAGAGGCTTTAAGGGCAGCTGCGGCCACCATGTCCATGTATTTGGTTGAATCTCATGTTCTGAGTAGGCGCCAAACCAATTGTTGTGCAAGTAAGATATATTGTTACAGCGATAAAGCATGTTACTAATAAAACAGTAAGCTCTAATCTAATGAGACTCTTTCAATGTAGTAAAGTAGCTCAATCTTATTAAATTTGGACTCTTGTTTTATATGCAAGGAAGTTTTAGCTCCATAGGATAAAAAAGTATTTTTTATTTATTTATAGCGAGTGAATAGCTGTCGCCTGTTGGGTTCGGCATCTAATGTTGTTCATGTTTTGTTTCTTCCCCAAACATGATTTATTTATTTTTTATTGCAATTAACATGGAATAAATGAATAAAGTTTGATGATTGCTTAGCTACTATTTTGTATTTGCTTAAAAATCAGCCATGATGCACCAAACCAATTAAACTACCTTTGCAGTTTCCTTTAATTTTGATCACATACAGGAGAGAGCTTTGAGAATTGTGTGGCGAGGGAAGTAAAGGAAGAGACTGGTTTGGACATTGAGAAGATGGAGTTGCTCACAGTAACCGACAACATCTTTTTGGAAGAGCCAAAACCGTCCCATTATGAGACCATCTCCTTGCGAGCTGTCCCGAGAGACATTCAACAAGAAACCCAAAATCTTGAGCCTAGCAAGTGTGATGGTTGGGGTTGGCACGAGTGGAACAACCTTCCTACACCAGTCTTTTGGCCTTTGGAGAAAATGGTGAATAGCGGCTTCAATCCCTTTTCCGTTGACCCAAGAATGTAGTTACTCTGTTATTATGTTGTGTGTGTACTTGTTTGTTTGTTTGTTTTTTTTTTTTTGTTTTTGTTTTTGTTTTCGTCTAATTCTCATTGCTATGTGATGGTTTCTGGTTGTTGTCGTTGTATTTTGGCATTATGGAGGTATTAATGGCTTTCGAAAAAAAGGGATAATTAATCGGGTCTTTGGGGACATATGTCGTTAGGACACATGATACAAATTTTTGTGAATGGTACATGTACGTTATCGTTGTAAGTAATATAGTCCTTAAGAACGAGTATCGTCCCACAAGGACTAATTAATACAAAGTATTAAAATTGTGTCAATTTTAACTTTACTTGAACAAATTAAAAAGGTGAGAATTTTAATGAAAATGAAATTAAGATATGAAAATAAAAGTGGAAACAACTATTAAAATTATGAAAAGATAATATGAACAAGCTGTAGGTTTCTGATTTCACCAAACCAATTTGCCTTGAATTGTTTATCTAATCAATCCTAAAATATTATCCTAACTGAGAGCCGAAAATTTCTAAATTATTCAATACGTTTTGAATTACACCAAAAATTCCTTTAATTGTTAATCCACTGTATTCCTATGTGAATTATAACAATTAAAAAGTCATTAATTTTATGGCTTTTTATATAATGACAACATATATCATGCAAGTATATTCCAATATCACATGTAATTTATGACATCCAACACAATGATCGAAAAACATAAATCTCCTTCCGTTTTCATTATGAATTAACAAATCATCTAATTAGTGACCAATTAATTGAAAACATTAAGAACATTGAAGAACACTCAGCTAGGAAAAATAATTATTCGATTGATAATTGATAAAATAATTAAAAACGTCTTGGTCCGGCTACATCGTAGCCCAAGAAAAAAAACTTAGAACATAATGGAAATAGAAAATATCATGAACAAATTCTTAAACATGAGAAAAGGAAAGAGAAGGAAACCAGTTAACAAAATTGAAGCCGAATCTATCTCCAGTAGAACCATCTTCTCCTTCATAGTAGCAGTATTTTTCTTTTTTTTTTTCCTCAGTCTAAGGATGCCCTAAATAACTCTAAAAACTCCTATTTATAGTCTTGGGGTCCTAATGGCAATTTTTGTAATTTTTTAGAACTGGATAAACCAATTTTCGAAGAAACACACAAACTAGCGCCGCGGCTCTACCTTATGATACAGGGCTGGAATTCGAAGTGGCAACATAGCGCCATGCTTGGGCGCCATGGTTTCAGGCGTAAATTTTGCACAATAACTTCTATAGTGCCATGATGCCTTGCTCTTGAGTTTTTATACTTCAAAACTCCTTTTTCTCATCCTTTTAAGGCCTAAGAACCCATCTTCAAAGCCACGACGCTCCTCCCTAAATGTTGCTCCAAAAACTTTCCTTCCAAAACTTTCTAATAATAACAAATTTGTACCTTTCTTCACATCAATAAAAAGAAAAGCTAGTAACATTAAATTTAGAATATTAAAATCTAGCTAAGTTCAAAAAATCTATTTTTTGAGAAAAATAATGATAAAAACCACTTGTAATATTAAAGCAATACCTGAAAGTACGGCAACAACCCGGAAAATTAAACGAGATGACCATGGATTTGACAAATTCTCGCGAGTAATATATTAATGTTTGTGGACAAAGCGTGACCATACTTAGAAAGGCTTTAATTAATGAATTTGCAAATATGTCTCTTGATAAGTTAAAAAAGTACTTTCGGCAAGATGATATCCTTATTACTGCAAGGTCACAATGGTGCACCAAAGTTCTAGTGCAATGATTAAGTTATTCTCTAAAAATAGTACTGTAAAATTAATCATATAAACAACTAATGCATGTTCAAAGGCATTTAAAGCTCGTTTGGAACGTCTCTTTTCTCTCCGACTTTCTTTTATAAAAGGGCAAAAGCTCCAAGGCCTTTCTCTGGCTGCATCTCCTTTCTCTCTTATAATTTAACTCTTTTCTCTATTACCATTTAGATCTTCCGAAGAAAAACAAAATGTTGTCACTTTGTGTCAAAATGGAGAAAGATGTAGAAATCAAAGCTTCTCCTAATAAGTCCCATTGACATGCTCAAGCACAAACCTCCTCACATTTTAAATGTATGCTCTTCCAAGATTCAAGGTTGCAATTTGCATATAGGTGAATGCGGGCATTGTGGGTTTTGTCCTCTTCTGGAACTACTTCCACGCTAAGTAGAGACTATCTATGTTTTAGTATTGTCTTCCATATAAATAAGTAATAAATAAATGCACGTATTGGCAGAGTGTGAGGCGAACTTGTGATAGTCAAGTGCCCACAAGTTCCTCCATTTCAGATAACGATTGCCTGAACAGGGTCTACTTATGGGCCATTTTTTACCTACTTCTGAAGGTTTTTGTAGTCATTCTGCTCCTGAGTTTTATGGTTTTCCTTCGCATGCGCGTATTTTTTCTTAAATATACATACAAACATATTTACATGTGTTAGATACATATATATTGAATTGGAACAGATATTTGAGCTCTAGACTTCAACGTAGGTGCAAAATTATGATTAGAGGCCTGCTGACTGGAACCTCGCGCGTGTACCGATATGTACATCTAATTATCTCTCTTTCTTTTGTTTAATTTGAGATGCATTAGATAGTTTGCTCGTTATACACTATTTTCATCAGGTATAGTCTCCTGATTGCTCGTTAATATATTTAATTAACAGTTCTAATCAATAGTTCTAACAAACATGTCAAACACCTTCTGGCATGGTGGTTAAAATTATTAGTTAGAACTGTAGATACCGTAGTATATGAGAGTTTTATTAAAGTAACTTTTTTCTTATTTACGCTTTTCTTAACTCAAAGTTGGTTAGAGCCAACTTAGTCAAACAAGACTTTTGGACTCATTATTTAATACTGCCAATGCATAATTGTAGATGGGTGACGCAGAGTTGCAAAAACAACATTTAAAGCCATACATTGCTGCATGGTGAAATCATTGACCCCCATGCATTGCTTGAGTTCACACTTGATCTTTCCCAAAACCTTGAAACTCACCTTCTTGGGGAATGAGAGCTAGAAGCTCTAGATCATGTTTTCTGTATATCTATATATATGTACCAAATAATAGAGTGAGCATGTATGTAGTTCAATATTTGTGTTCTATGTACGTTTTGGAATTGACGTGTGCATTTCCAGTTTGCTTAGGCATGATCTGTCTTATCTGTAATATTATATGTTAGCTAAGGTGTAATGGGCTTGGGCTCTCAAGAAATCTATAAACATGTTGGAGAAGGATCTCTACAAAGTTACATAATGGATCTTTCTCTTCCTTAAGCAATTTGCTCTTCTAAATATTGATAGCAACCTTAGAGCAATATAAAATTCTGATGATTCGGGGGCCCCCCATTTTTTTTTTCACCAGAGTAGATCAAGGTTTCTTTTACCAACATCTTTTCAACAATATAATTCCAACTGCTGGATTATAAAGCTCTCACATGCTACATTATAAAAAAAATATAGGTTAACGTGTAAAGCTATCACATACTACAATAAATTGATTCTAAGTTGATCTTTAATGTAAATGCTTATGCCAATTACATATTTATCACCAAAAAGTATATTAAATAACATATTTGATGTGTTATTTTATTTTATACTTTAATGCATAATGTTATTTAGAATGTCATATTTGTCTTAAGTCATAATTATAAAATTTGAAACTTATAAAAGTAAACTTTTAATATTAAAACAATTAAAAATAAGAATATTGTAATTATTAAAGTAAAAAAGTCAACATATCAAATAATAGGAATCAAATGTCAAATTTGTTGTGTACTAAATTTTGTGGCAATTTGCTACAAAGTATAACATATAACAAATTTAGCATTGAATTGGAGAGTGTTTTTCACCCAAATGCTAAATTTATTATTGGTACATCAATGTAGCATTGCATTGGAGACAGTGACGGATCTAGTATTCTAATCCAATGGGGCACAACGGAAGAACAAACTTTATAGAATAAATAATTTAAAAATTAAGTAAAATTTTTACTATTTTTCATAAAATATTATAAGTAAGCGACATGTTTTTATGATTTTAATGTCTATAAATTGGAATACAGGTATCAAACAAATCTCGCAAATTAGAAAGGTTCATAATTAACTTTTTTAGTATTTTACCAAAATCATGGAGAAGGTAGCAGTGAAACTTTTGACATAGAATATTTAAAAAAAAAAAACCATTGAAGAAAGTTACAAGAAATAAGATCTGATGAAAGAAGAGAAAAAGGGCAATGAAAACTGAAAATTGATGGAACGAGAAAAAAAATGGCAATGAAAACTAAAAATTGAATGAAAGAATAGAGCAAAAAAAAGAGAAAAGAAATATAGAAAAGGGAGGAAAAGGAATACAAAGGCAATTGATTAAAAAATAAATAAGGGAGAATTGAGGTTGAGAATAAACTATCCCAGAAAAATAATAATAATAATAATAATGTACTTTGTTATAGATGTTTTGCTCGAACATACTTAAAGCCCAATAAAAGAAGAGCCCACGGGCTTGGGGGGGCACTGAAGAGCACTCCTCAAAGGAACGATCCCAAAACGAGAATGCATACAAGTGATTTAGTCCTTCAGTGGCGCACATGCACACAAGAATGCATACAAGTGATTTAGTCCTTCAGCGGGGCACGTGCTCCCACTAGTCTTAAGGTGTGTCCGTGGTTGATTGGAGATGCTCTCAGTTGTCGCTTTAATTACGTTGTCAAATACACTTTAATTTTATTCAACTTGTTATTTTCCTTTGCATGTAGGGTTGTTTCCTTTTTGTTTTGTTTTGTTAGTCTTTGTATTATAAATTTCTGTATTTATATATATATATATATATATTATTTATATATTATAATGTGGGATTTGATTGGATACGAGTTTGTTTTGTTAGTCATTGTAGTTAGGAATTAGGATGTATTAAGCCTTTTCATAAGAGTTGCTCACTCTTTTCATTTACATATTAAATTTTGTGATGATTTGAAAGTAACATTGTTGTTGGGTGTTAAACTTTGTACTATAATTTTGTCCCTTCAAGTGCCGAATCGATCAATTTGGCTCGACTAAAGGATTTCTTGTGAGAAAAAAAGGCTTTCCTTGAGAATATTGCCATTAGGGAAAGCTAGATTCTTGCGAGGAAATTATTCTTTATATGAAACCTTTCATCACCACCCTGAGTTTCTGGTCTACAACCCTAACTCCCCAATAAAAGTTATTTGTTGAGGAAGAATTTTTTCTATTGACAAAATTGGGGAAGCGTGGTCATTGTTAGCAAAAATCTTTTAGGCATGAAGCAACTGACCGAATAGTGTCGGGTTTTTCTTGACAAATTTCTTTCGTCGTGAAAACTTTTTAAATGAATCGGCCAAATATTGCTTTTGTTGTCACAAGATCAACTAAATTTCTTTAGGGCTCTATTGTTGACCATTGGTGTACATGCAAGATAATTTTTTAGGTATGTTAAGATACTTGTTGTCAACTTTGGGAATCCATTTTAAGCCTTTCACGTGTTTAAATCTTAAAAGAGAATTAAATAATGACGATTGGGGGATTAGCACTTAATAAAAGAGCAACAAGTAATCTGATCAATTGGTGCGACGGTAATGCTTTTGCAAAAACCGCGACTAACTTGTAAGAAAATAAGGAGCACAAATATCTAGTTGTTATTTATTTTATTTTATTTTTTTGAAAAGATTTAATGACGACTTTTGATATTCATCGTTCAATCTTGACATTTAAATGATTCTTTGAAAATCATCATTAAAAGTGAAAAACTCAAGTAAAAAAAAAAAAAAAAAACTTGGACGGGTGGAATTTTTCTCATCCATTCTTCTATTTTTCTTTCTCATGCGAATTATTTCCCTCTCTTCCATAATTTCACGCATGCCCTTTTTCCTCCCTTCACAAATATTTCCCCCATATTCTCTCTCCCTTCGATCTTCTTCCTCTCAAACATTAAGAACATGTTTATTTTGCATCAAAAAAAATGAAAAATTAAGAAGTGATTTGCTTTCTCTTTTAATAATGTGTTTACTTATAAAGTTAATGATAAGAGTTTTGTAGGCCCCATATAATATGGAGAGTGAGGAAACGAAATACTAATCCTTTTATACCTTTTAGTGTTGATTCTCTATTAAAAAGGAATGAATGTTATATTTACTTAGATGTTGAAATTCAAATGTTAATATTCAATAGCTAATAGTTATATGGAAAGAATATCTAGTAATTACGTTGAATAAGATTCGCATTCATAGGTAAACATTAAAAATGGATTGAAATTGTTCCCTATTACACTATCAAATTACTTAAACAAACATTAGAAACAAAATAAATAATTTACTTTCTAATTTTATTATCCTTGTATTTACATTCTTTTATGGTTTAGTAAATATGCCTTAAATTTATATTATTGTTACTTGTAATTGTTGAAGATGAATTATATATACATATATATTCTTTTCTTTCATTGCATTTCTTTTTAATGAAAATACTAGAGCTAGAATGCCTACAGCCCACATGTCCCATGCCTCAACTCACCAGCAAATATGCTTCAGCTTAGAAGAAAACTAACAGCTCTGTATTTTTCCTATATTATTAACTGTCTTAATTGTCGGTAATATCTATTTGCAATAAATAAAAAATTGTCGGTAATATCTTTTTTCTTCTCCACTATTTCTAGATGCAGCTACTGCTTTCCAATTTTATTTTCCGTCAAATTAATTAGCCAGACGTGTTTGTGAACAAAAGCTGAACTACATATAAACTATTTCACCTCCCAATCGCATTGAGTTAGTCATAGACGAGAAGATCACTTTCCTTGTTTACGTTGACAAACTGTGATGGTTAGTTGTTTCTAAAGTACGGCCTCGAATGTACACATTGAGGGGGATTTAAAATTTGCCCATTGGGTGAAAATGGAATTACATTATTGCCCATTGGGTGAAAATGGAATTACATTAAAAACTGAGGAGTTTTATTATGGATGAAAAAGTAACGGCCTTTCAACCGCCAAATATTAAAAAGAAAAAAAACTGAGGCCTACAAATAGGAATCTATGCCTTAAAAGAAGCCTAACAAAATTGGGTCACTAATACAACTTACATAATTTTCAGCCTTTTTTTTTAACAAAGCTTTTTTTAGGCAAACAAAAAAGAAAAAAATATTTTACAAACTTAAACCATAGAAACCTAAAAATGGAAAGGAAAAACAGCCTAACAAACTAAAATAAATAAATGAAGGATTATTTATCTTTTTATACGACCTTATGTTATGAGTTTATTAAGAACATAGACCCTCAATTTTTGGTCTCATTAAATATATGTTCATATTATAGTTAATACACAAATATTCATATCTTTTATTGTTCAACATAAAATTTCCAAAATATTCTTAAATAGAAAAAAAGAAAATTTTAAATTATTAAAAAACTAAAAGTACTCTAAAAACAAGACAAAGGGAGAAAAACTATTTTTTGAAGTTTTCTTATTTTAACATTTTTAAAGATTTTTTAATTTTTTGTATTTAAGGGTAACTTGAGCATTTCAAGGTCAAAATTGGCTATTGAAGAAGAAAAAGGTATAAATATATGTATTAAATATAATATAAAAATACATATTTAATGATATAAAAAAGTAAAGTATAATTTCTAAATAATCTTAAAAGTCACGATAAAAAAAGGTGAGTAATTCATAAAAAAATAATTTATGCAGGTGAATAGTTTATGAAGACGTTTCACAAATCACAAGGCGTGATCATCACCATTGAGATGATATTGATGATTCTGGCTTCAGTGATGTGCTTTTTATTTTTATTTTTGACAGATTGGTATTTACTTGAATATTGTGTTAATTCCTGAATTCATGGAAGCTCAGGATTAGATATAGACCCAGAGTCAATACTTTATTACAAAATGACAAATTCTTGTTTCAATCTTTGATGAAAAAGAAAGTTGTTTCAATATATGCATTATAAATCATATTTATTATAATGTCGAATACTTTTTTTATATTATACTATGTAAGAGTTTACACTGTAACAGTTAAAACTTTTAGTGCATCTGGCGACATAGTTAGAGTCAAAAGTTAAAACAAATTTACTGTTACATGTGTGAACGTCACATTATAGCCTAATAATTTTGTTTTACATTATAGCATATAAGAACTTTACACTATAGTCAGTGTTAAAACTTGATTCTCAAACACTTTCTATTTCTATTAACTATACGTGGAAATTTGAATGAGTTCAATCTCGGTTCTAAACGTTTTTTTTTTTTTTTTGTGCCATCATTTGGCTACTCCATTCAGTACAAATTTGTTTAATTATCTTTGAAGATATTGCACTGGTTGGTTGGTGAACTAGGTAAGCTAGATAGAAGCTAAAGATGTTATTAGAGCAATATTTCCGCTGCCACACTTACTCTCTTCTAGATTGTTCTTAAATTCCACTATCAAGTGCTAAACAATTTTCACCAACCCACTTTGTGGAATAACATTTTTCATCATGTAACACAAAGAAGTAATTGTGCCTAATCTTAACTAGCATTTAATTACTGGTTACATGCAAATATACCTGTTGCAATCTCAGTTCAAGTAGTTGGTTTATAGGTCATAGTTAGTTGACCTGTGAAAGTTATATTGTCAGTGATGAAAAATTAAAAGTTAGAACATTTGGTTCTTTTAAAATTAAAACTATTAGTTAGAACTATAAACATTGTAGCATGTTAGAGCTTTATACTATAGCAAATTTTTTGCTTTTACTATAACACATGAGAGTTTTACACTATTTCTAACAAAAAAAAAAAAAAAAAAAGAAGTTACAAACAAGTAATTTCAAACAAGCAAGTATCCCTTGAGGGTCGGTTTTGGTGCTAACAGAAACTGGAATTAACCGTTTAACTTGAAACAACAGTCTTCATCACATGTTAAGCATATTTGTTCAAGAGAGTGACAAAAGCTTTAATGGGACTTTACTAAAGGATCTGCTACATTTATAAATAAAATTAAAATAAATAAATAAATAAACATAACTAGACAGTGAATCTAATCTTACCTATCTGTCAGATTCTTCGCAAAAAGAAGTTCTATTGGCTCAGTGGGTGTAGCCATTTATGATTACATCTTGCATATACTAATGCTCATTATGTGAACTACTTCTATATAAATTTAAATGAGGGACTATTGCGGACCTTATCGAAAGGATTTTCGTTTTGTTTGTTGGATCTGTCATTTTTTTTTCCTGTAAATCTAACCATCAAAAGATATATACACATCAATATGTAATAGGTTGTTTTTTAGTATAAATCCGCTTCATAAGAGTAATATATTGGTGGGTTTTTTTGGAAATAGTTAGAATTTGCAGTTGTATAGACAGATGGTGACAACTTAATCTGTAATGTGTGTAGAAGATTTTATCAGAAACGATAACTTCTATTGAGCAGTAATTCATCTTACTTCATTGTCTTGAATTCACACCGATTAAGTGTTAAAAAAATAAAAAAAAAGTAACAATAAAAAAATAAAAGTCCTATCTAGTATCAAGTAGAGTGGGCATTATCTAGATGCTAATAATTTCTACTTGAGCCGAAAGACAAAAGATGATAAAAAGGAGACAATAAGCCACAAAGCACAAAGGTGGCTAATGGTTGCAGGGTATCTCACGCCAAACTGTTTCCACTGTTGCGGGCCACAGGAAGCATGAAACGACTAAAGTCACACTTGCATAGCCCAAAAGACTACTAAAAAGTCACATATTGGTGCAAAAAGAGGGTCTTGGTTGGGTACGGTTGGTTGGTTTTGGCCTTTACCTGCCCTTAAACAACTGTTGTTCCCAATGCAATTCACACCCTCTAAAAACTCAGTCAACCATCCCCACCCCCTCCCCCTTCTCTCTCTCTCACTCTCTCTCTCTAACCTACTCATGCTGGCCTCAGCCCTTACATAAAATGATGGACAAGTAACACAGCCATTGTCTTTCTCTCCTTTCTCCTCTCTCTCTTTAAAAATGTCCTCTTTCTTTTTGTTCCAAAGTTTATCCTATGTGTCCTTTGCTACTCTATGCTTGTCTTTCTTCTAATAAAAAATGAATCCTTTGGACACTAAACATATACATATACACATTAATATCTCTATTTTCTTTTTTGTTGGTGAAAATATATAGTTGGGTGGGGGCTGCTCACCATCTTTTTGTCACCATTCCATATCCTTCCATTCCCTTCTCAGTCTCAGTGTCCCACACTACAGAAATACAATCTCTGACAACACCAACAAAAAAAAAAAAAAAAAAAACACCCCACAACCTCCAAAGACACAAGAATAAATCACCACCCAACAACAAAACAATATCCCACTCACTACTACCACATAGAAAGAAAGAAAAACAGCCCAAAACAAACCAAAACCAAGACCAAAACCAAAAACCATATCATTTCTTTTCTCTTAAAAACATGAAGACGATCATGGCAAGAACCCCACACGAGTCTTCCTTCTCTTTCTCCCGGAGGTACTTCCACTGGAAGAAAAACGACAATAATAACGATGACAACAACGACAATAACAACGACGAGGAAGAAGAGATCCTCAACACGTTCCGCTCCTCTTCCCTCCGCTTCTCCGACGACGACAAAGAATTACTAAACCACCTCAACTTCCCGGTCCCACAACAGAACAAGAACAAGAAAACGACAAACAAAATCTCCAAACAGCTCCGGTCGGCTCTGGCCGTCTTTGGCCAACGGAAATCTAACAACCGCCGCCGCCGTCTCGGGACCAAGGTGGTGGGGACTCTGTTCGGCCACCGGCGAGGGCACGTTCACTTCTCTTTCCAAGAGGAGGCCAAGCTGAGCCCGGCTTTTCTCATCGAGCTAGCCATGCCCACGAGCGTTCTGGTCCGGGAAATGGCTTCTGGGTTGGTCAGAATAGCCCTCGAGTGCGAGAAGAAAACGACAATAACTGAGAAGACCAAGACGGTGAAACTGATCGAAGAGCCGGTTTGGAGGACTTACTGTAATGGGAGGAAGTGTGGGTTTGCTTCGAGAACAGAGTGTGGGCCAGAGGAGTGGAAGGTTCTGAGAGCTGTGGAGCCCATTTCCATGGGAGCTGGGGTGTTGCCAGGGGGTGATAATGGTGGTTTTGAAGGGGAGATTATGTATATGAGAGCCAGGTTCGAGAGAGTTGTTGGGTCCAAAGACTCCGAGGCGTTTTACATGATGAACCCAGATGGCTCTGGTGGTCCGGAGCTCAGTATTTACTTGCTTAGAGTCTAGTCTCTGTTTTTCTTTTTTCTTTTTTCTTTTTTGTTGATGTTATGGTAATGGGTTTTGGAGACGGAAGATTATCATCTTGGTTAAGTTAAGTTTTCTCCCTGTAATTTTTTTTTTTTTTTTTTGGTTTTAAGTTGGGGTTTTGATTAATTAGCTTATTGTGTCATGCTCTGAATTAAGATGTTCTTAAGTCGCGGGGGTTGGAGTTTAATGGCATGATGCAGAAGTTGGTTGGTAATAGGGTGTATTTTGTGAATGTGAAATACATTCTGATCTTTTGGAAAGTGGTTTGCTATGATCTTTCTAATATGATATATGCTATTATCCCCAAGAAATAAATCTTGTAATTTCGTAGCATTCTAGATAAAGGGGTATAATGGTCTTTCCATTTTGACACCATACGTTACTTGGTGCCTATACATGACCTTGAAGTTTAAGATTTTTTTAAGTAGTGCAATTGTTGGCTTAAATTAGTTGGTATGATACAAAAGTTTGGTTATGAATTTTATGATCTCATCATATTTTATGGAAAGTGGAAACACGGTTGCAACTAAAAGGAGAATCATGGTCCTTATAGTGTAAGAAATAATAGATGATCTCAAGAAACCCTGCAGTTTCAATGCCCTTTCTTTTGATGGCAAACCAAAATTGCTTTGCTTTTTTAAAGTTCCCCTGGCGGCATTATTGTGTTGTTATGGTGTGTGGTTATTAGGTTGAATGCAATTGGTAGGAACAATTAGTGTTGATTTTTGAGTGGGTGAGTGTGCCCAAGATGATGAAAGTGTACTCTTGATGTTTTTTTCTTTCTTTCTTTTTTATTAATATGTCAAAGCGCACGAGTATTAATCCGAAAAGGTATATTGCAATGTTATTTTTCAGGAATGTCTAGTTACCTTCCAAGGTTAGTGAATAACTATAGTAAATGCATGCATATCCAAGGAAATCATAAACTGCAAAATTTTAGCTAAATATAATTTAAAGCGTGTTTGAGAACGTAATTGGAATTAATAAGTTGGAACCAAAATGCTATAACATGTGAGAGTTTTATACTGTAGTGTACTTTTGCTCTATACTATAATTTATGAGAACTTTATACTGTAACAATTGAAATTTATAAGTTTCAATGTTGCCAAACAAAGAACTAACGTAAAATATTCATTCTCTAGGAGGTTTGTTTTGTTCATATTCCAAGTTAGAGACTTTGGCAGCTTATAAAAAGATGTAAAAACTTCGGTTCTAGCAAATTTAGGTGCCACGTAGCATTGATTTGAATTGTATGAAAAGAATAGGGAGGGGAGTGTGAAAGAATTTTTATTGTAGATACTTGGATTCGAAGAATTTTTATTTTGCCCTCAATTGTAGGTAAAGAAAAAGAGGAGCAGATAATTGGATTCAAAGCTTACCTCTAGTTTTGGGTTATGATTGGAAGGGATAATCATTGTGTCAAAAAATAAGTTTCTAATTGGATTAATCTTAAATTTCCTCTTTGAACTGTGACCATACATATTTGGTTTTCGCCCTTGACTCTAACTATGATGCAGGATAATTTGGATATTACAGTTGCTTTTATATTTTGGTTTGGTTTTTGTTATTAGTTTGTTGTTATTTGTTTATTATGTCTGTCTTACCAAGTATTTTGTTATTGTTATGTTAGAGAGTTATAAATACTCTCATTATCTAATTGTAAGAGGATTTTTTTATTGATTTTGAATACAAAGCTTGAGTATTTTCTCTCCTTTAAGGATTTTTCTCTTGTCGGGGTTTTTTAGGTAGATTTTGAAATACACCGTCAAAACTAGTCTAGTAAAAGTCCATTTCCAATTCTATTGCATCAAACTATAAGACAAAAGCAAATCACAATATTAGTGTTTTTCCTACAAAAATGGGGTGACAAAGTCCATTATATTACTCTTTGAATAAATTGGTCGGTAAGCCCTTGAATTTTTTAAAAAATGACTCGCTAGCCTCTGTTTTTTTTAGATCAACTGATTTTAAACTCAGCAAAAAATGGTGCAAAAAGACAAGATGCCTTAAGGACGTTAATTTTCTCTCTTTTCTGGTTCACGTGACCATCATGTAACCATCAATTAAAGACTAACACTTCTAATTAAAACTATTACCATTTAAGAAAAAATTTAAAAAAAAACAATAAACAATAAAAAAAACTCATCTTCCCCAACTCCGGTCTGAAACTACAAAACCATCCTTGCCGCCCCTCTGGCAACAATGAGAACGCTGGCGACACTTACAAAAAAAACTTCATCTTACCATGAACATTGCAGATCACACATTTAGGAAAACTATAATATCTCCCATCGAAGCCGGAAAGGGATATTTGTAGAAATTATGAGCTAATCGAGCTATATAGAATACATATCCCATAATATCAAAGCTTTTCTGAACTGAATTTGAAGAAAAAGATATAAAAATTTAAACAATTTGCAGCTGAAACAAAACAACAAAGTTGGTCACAATTCACAGCTCTTATTGGAAAGAAAAATCATAAATTTCTAGGATAAACTCGAATCCATTATCAAATCAACGAAAAAACAAAGAAATGAACAATTTTTTGGGGCCCAAGAGCAGTGCCAGTTAAGAAATTCAAGAAAAGCAGGCGATATCAATCATATTTTGCGGTCACCACGACGAAAACTCAATTTGAGATCTGAGGCAGAAACTGACGGGGGCGAGGTTGGGTCAGCGGCACTCCAATCTGCAATGGTTGGAATCAATTGCTTCCAAAAGAGAAGGTTAGGTGTTTGGACCTTGAGTGGCGATGGGTCTCAGAGCTGGGGTCTGAGAAGAGAAGAAGAAGGAGAAGGAGAGGAGGAGAGAAAGGGAGATCTGTGGCAGAAAAACCACTGGCGGGCGGCGAGCCTAAGAAGAAGAAGAAGAGGAGGAGGAGGAGGAGAACTGGGGGCGAAAAAACCTCGGCGGAGAAAAGAGGAGAAAGCAGTGGCAGGTCTGAGAAAAAAAAAAAAAAAAAAAGGAGAACAGTGGGATCGGTCAGCGGTGGAATCTGGGCAACAGCGGTGGGCGGGGTGGGACCCATGACTGGGGCTGGCGGCTTTTTTTTGGATCTGATTTTTATTTTGTTTTTGTTTTTAAAACGTTTTACAATTTGTTTTCTATTTTGTTTTTTTTTTATTAAAAAACTAGTAAACAATTGCTATTTCATTAAAACACCCCTAAACATCAGTCACGTGTGATACATGTGGTCACTAAATTGACGTCCACCAGGCATTTTGGTTCTTTTGCACTGTTTTTGCAAGTTCTCAACTGAACTAAAAAAAATGTTGACTAATGAATCACCTTATGAAAAATTCGAAGACTTATTAAACAATATACTCTTACTCTTTTCTTAAGATCATTAACCAATAAGAAAATACAACAAAGAAAAAAAAAGGATAATTTTTACATTTATGTTCTCTAAAAGTTAAAAACGTCTGAATTTTTATTATGGTCTCTACAAGTGCTGACTTAATTGAATTTTTTCTAAAAAAAAAAAGAACAAAAACAAAAAAGTAAGCATTGTATTTTTTTTCTAATAAAAAATAAGTCAAAAAAAAAAAAAAAAGCACTAGCGTTAACATTTTCTTTCAAAATTGTTAAAATGGTTAAAGGTCCTACAGTAAAGCCTCATCCTTCTACGAGGAACGCATCACTCGACCCTCACCGGATATGTTAAGAGTGAGTCTACATGGGGCGTAGTTCTAAGTACTTGAAATCGAGTACTAAGCTTCGCTGGCGTAAACCTTCTCATTTAAGCATTGTATCTTGATTCAAATGGCGAAATAGACATGACATTTGAGTGGATCCACTGCTTAGATAAAGACGTCTTCTTTGCTTCGAAGCACTGCATATAATTAAATTCCTTTAATTGGTATTCCACAAGCAAACTAGTTGCATTAAAAGTAAAATAGGATACCAATCTAATCATTCCAGCCACAAAATTCCTTGTCATTACCAACCCAACTTTTTGTTAATAATCAGGGAAAGAAAAACATAAACCTGGGTCCAAAGAGTTGGTAAATTTTCTCTGTCAGAAGAAAAATGTGAGGTTATATTCAGAAGTTGCAAGGACAAGATGAGGCAAAAAAAAAAAAAAAAAAAATCCATTGGGATCTTCTCAAAAAAAAAAAAAAAACAATAAAGATTCTGTCCCCTTATTTGTTTTGTGCTTCTATAGCCTAGTCTCTATCTTTGACAGTCACAATTGTCATCCTCTTCCTGGGAAATCTAAATTTCACCCTTGTTTTTTTTGTTAAAGCATTGACTAATGCATAATACATGAGGAAAAGCCAGTCAAAAAATTATAATTTTGGAAAAGAGAAAATGAAACCGTTGTATTTAAAATTGGGGGATGAAATAAAAATGATGAGTTGAATTTATTAAAAAAAAATATTGGACATTTCAACCAAAAACAATAATATTGGATAAATTTTTTTTCTTATAAGGTGTTTGAAAAAATGGTGGAAACTAGTGGTTAGAACCATTTTTACTGTAGTATGTGAGAGTTTTATACTGTAGTAATTTTTTTTTATTGTTATTGTAGCATGTAAGAGCTTTATACTATTTATAATTAAGTTTGTGATGAAAATTAAGTGGTTAGAACTAATATCAAATAAGGGTTAATTATGAGTCCACAAATATATGTGTGTGTGTGTACGTACGTATAATAATATTTATATGTCTTTGTTTTTAGTGCAATAGTACAAAAATAAAGCTTTGAATTGGTAAAAGGACCAATTAAAGAGGCTCTCTTTTCATAAAACCCTTTTGGCTTTTGCTGCCTTCCTCAAATACCAAAGAAGCTTTTTTGCAGATTAGTAAAAGCTAACGTAAAATCTTTGAAATGAGAATCGTTTTTGTTTTGCTTTCACATAATGCACAGTTTTTTTGTACAGCTTATTAGTTTTCCAAACTGATAACCTTTTAAATTCGTCAAAGATTTGGGCATTTTGAGGTGTTCAAACTTGTCTCCTTTTGGTTTGGGAAAAGCACACTTCTGTTCCATTCTCGCAGGAGAAGATTTTAAATGATATTTTAACATATCCTACATTCAAATTGTGTGAGCGCGCGCATAAGATATTAAGATCTACAATATTTTGTGATTAAATAATTTCCCACTTAGCTTTCAATTTTATTAAATTAAAAATGAAAAAAGTTAAAATGTAGCACTAAGCCATAAATCCTTAGATTTCAGTGCATAATGAGCATTGGTGAGACTTGCATTCTCATACTTTATTTTCTTTTTGAGCTGATGTATTGCCAGAGGATGAAGTCATCATAAATCCTTAGTGTTAGTTGCTTGATTAATATCGCATTTTCTTGGCTTCTCTTTGTGGAGTTATTACGTATTGACATTCAACTTTACTTTGGACGATTGCTATCAATGTCCTTGTTGATGCCTAAAATTGACACAACACTAAGTGAGGAGTGTATGATGGTTGGACCTCCTTTTCTACTCAGCTTCACTAGGTTTGGTCTGCAAGAGAAGGAAATGCCTTGGAATGAGAGGGATATCGATATGGTATCTATCAAGGACACTCTTATGCTTAGGCCGGCTTATTGATAAGGAAAAGCAAATAGAGAGATAGAGTAGGCAAAGAGGGAAAGTATGTTACTTTAATAATGGAGCTAATGCTCATATTTATAGAGTTCACCTTGGGCTTGGGTTGGCCCGTGGCCCAAGTATACGTGTATGGAGTTGTTAGATTGAGCAATAAGTGTCAAAATCCTAAAGGTGGGATGTTCCCCGAAGAGTAAGTACTCGAGCTAGGGTGGTACCTTGACCAGAGTTTGGGAGCCTGGCTAGCTTGTGGCTTGAATGTTGTATCTTAAAATTGGCCAGGCTAGTTGGACGCTTTGTATTCGGCTTGGTCAGCCACTTAATACTTGGCTTGGTCGACCACTTAATACTTCGACCGATCGACCACTTAGTACTCGGCCTAGTTGGCATGACCTACCACTTGGTCAGACTTGGTTAAATGCTTGAGTAGACATCTAGTTAGACATGATCAGATGCCTCATTGGACACTTGGTCAAACCTATCAAGGCTACTAGTCTTGAGGTTGTTTAGATTTTTGAAAGGACTTTCAATCATGAAAATATTTCCCATAGTAATTCTCTTCATTGTTTGTTTGAAGGTGAACCATCCTTTTTTTTCTTTTTGGCTTCATGGCAATGCTAGTTGTTGCAGTTATTAGTTAAGTAGGTTGAATTATCCAGATGATAGTGATAGTATGAAAAAACACTTGTGAGAATCTATTTTAAACTATTATATTTATATCAATTTTTTTCTTAGTATTTCCATAATTTTTTATATATATAGTAATTTAGATTAAATTTAATATACAAAGACATATCATTGATAAAGATATTCTAGAGTAAAAAGCTCTTTATCCAAAAATAGAATGTCAAAAATTATATGCATAACATGCAAAGAAGGAGGATGCCATGACATACACCATTGTTAGATGAGTGCAGCCCAACAATTTATTAAATGGGCTGGACATGACATGATTTTTCAACGTGGAGCACATTAAGCACTTAACATGTTAAGGAGTCGGTACAAGCACGACAAGAGCCACGACAATGGCACGACACCAATGCTGTTTTTATATGTATGTTTTCATAGCTTTTTTTACAAGACTTACAATGTACTTTTTTCCTTAACAATATTTTATCTCATTTGAATTTTTTCTTTGTAAAGTTTTCAAATATGGTAGGGTCTTCTATAAGTTAAATACTTCTTTTATGTTAAGTTAAATACTTCTTTTATGTTCAATACTTATTTTTCTTGTTTATTTATAAATTATTTTATTGAGCACAATTAAAACACGAACAAGTTAAGGACATGACATAAACATAAACGACAATAGACCAAGCATGTGGCCATAAATCAAACGGTTCATTTGGCTCATAATTTAAACCGTAGTTAAAATATTTTTGCTAAAGAAATCTCTCAAAAAAGTTAATTTCTTTTCAAACCTTAAACCAAACATGCCAATAAATAAGCCAGGCACATCTATCAAAAGGCCAATACAGAGATGGCACGAGACACTAACGAGTCCAAAATAGATATGCCGGGTTGGCCTACCCCTTTGACATCCTTATTCAAAAACAACGTTCTTTGAATACACATCGCATCTTAAGGCACGTGGAGGTTGGAGTGTCCAAATCAGTTAAGAGAGGTTGCGTTGATGATATGGTTCTGAAGCAAGAAGAAATAATAGAAAAAGCGACCCAAAAAATAGAAAAACCGCATCCAGAGAAGGCCACGAACCTAAAAACGACGACAGAGGGAAGATGAATAATTACTTCACGTAAAACGAGAATATCAATCGGAAAACGACAATATGCTTTTAAAAACACATAAATCGACATCACCTATGAAAAACCAGAGGACAAAAGCACAACACAAAACAAAAAAAGGCCAACAACCATTTTGAAACGACAATACTCTAATAGAGTGATAATAAAATCTCAAGGTAAAACCAACCCTGAAACACGACAACTAAACAAACGACATCAACTGTATAATGACAATCACATCATAAAATAACATTAACCGAAAATGAGAAGCAGCAAAACCATATCAAAGTGAAAAAAGATAACGGAATCCAACCGACGGTAACAACATAAAGGAGCAATAGCTGCTTGGAACCACATTAACCTCAGAACCAGCAATAATTATAGAAAAGACATCAAAAGAATGTCATATCATAGAACCACATCAACTGAAAACGATAATTACACGTAAATCATGGTTACATGGTAATTTCCTCCGTCAGGCTTTTCCTCTTTCATTAAGGTTGAATTTTCTCTGTTACGCATTTCATATTTGTTATTATTTGCATTTCATATTTGTTATTATTCTTAGCTTTCTAAAACGTTATTCTTAGTTATTAATACACATCAGTTAAGTGCCCCCACTCAACCTCAGTTCTCCCTTATTTATTTTTTAATCAATTGCCCTTGTATTCCTTTACCGCCCTTTTCTATATTTCTTTTCTTTTTTTTTTTTTTTGCTCTCTTCTTTTATTCAATTTTTAGATTTCACTGCCATTTTTTTTTCTTGTTCCATCAATTTTCAATTTTCATTGCCATTTTTCTCTTCTTTCATCTTATCTTATCTCTTGAAACTTTCTTCGATGGTTTTTTTTTTTTTTTTTTTTTCAGAATATTCTATGTCAAAAGTTTCACTGCCACCTTCTCCATGATAATGACAAAATACTAAAAAAATTAATTATGAACTTTTCTAGTTTGGAAGATTTGTTTGATACCTATATTCCTATTTATAGACGTTAAAATCATAAAAACATGTCGCTTACTTATAATATTTTATTAAAAGCAGCAAAAATTTTACGTAATTTTTTGAATTATTTGTCTATAAAGTTTGTATTTCTGTTGTACCTCAACTGGATTAGAATCCTGGATCCATCACTGATTTTTTATTCTCAATTATTCTCTATTTTTATTAGTCATTTATCATGTATTTATTGTTTTTTTAGAATTTTTTTGTTTATTGTTGTTAGTACTTAATTCTTTATGTCAACATCCTTGCTATTTTTTAGAGACATGTCGTTTTCCTATACAGACTTACAAGTTAAAAAAAAAAAAAAAAAAAAAAAAAAACCACCTGCCATATGTCGCTTTAAGATAAAATAAAATAAAAAGAAAACAGGATATGTCCTTCACAAAAGGTCATAGCTCTTAGTAGGCGATGCAAATCCTTTCTCCATCGAGTTTAAAAAGTCCTGTTCTTAATAATGAACAAACTACTTGTCGTTTAACTTTGAGCAGAAGACATCTCATCTTAGTGGCAACGTATGACTCATAAAGTGACATGTCGTTCCATGAGCATCAACGACACGACGTTTGTGTTCATTTTTACTCTCCATTTCCAAAATGATATATGCCACGTTTATCCATGTGTTTCTTCAAACCATCACATTTATCTTTCGTATTTTTAAATATGGTCTAAAAATAACTCTTTATCCCATATTTGACTAATCAAATTTTTTAGAAATACCACAGCTATCTTTAATAATCTTTTTAACAGAAAAATATCCAAATCACCTCTTATACTCAACTAAAATACCACCTTTGTCCTCTTCTCATCATACAATGACATAAAACATCCTTTGTGCTTGTAAAATCAGTTACAAAATACTCATAAATAGATTATATATGTTTTAAATACTAAAGACTAACATTCTTAATCTATATTAAATATTTAAGTTATAATGAGCTATATTACTAAACAAAAAATTCTTAAAACTTCAAAAAACTCTCAAACAGAAAGGAAAAAAAAAAAGATGAAAAAAAAAATAATAAGTCTCACTCATCGGCAAAGCAGCCCACACCAATGGAGAGTCACTGTCACAGGTGTTATTTTAATTTATTTATTATTATTTATTTAGTTTTAAATGATAATAAATAAATAAAAATAAATTTAAGTGGTCTAATATACAAGTATTTTTTAAAGGGTGTCAACTAAAGAGTTTTCAAAACTGTTATAAAATTTTAGAAAAAAATGCCTCTTTTCAATGAAAGGTAACGTATACCTTGATGGTAGGTATTTATAAATATCATGTAAAATCTAGAGGATCCCTAAGCCTTATAGTTATTTAAAATACATAAATCCCTCTAAACTGCAGAAGGTTTAGAAAATTCTTTTTTTTTTAGATAAAATTTTTTCAAAAATTCTTACAAAGATATTCTCTATTCTTATTATATTTGTCAATTGTTGCATGTTAGATTTTCTTTCCTTTATATTTCTGCCTATGAAAATAAAATTTCTAACAATTGGCACCATCTCCTTTCCGGACAAGGTGGCTCCAGATAGAAACATGTATAGATAAACCGTATGTCTACGAGCCTTGCTTTAGATATAACGACATGCGTTTAAATAATGAGTGATATGTTGTTTTTCCAACATTAGCGTGATGTGTGGTTTTCCACTTTCATTCTTTGTTTCGTGTAAACGACATTTGTATGAGTAAAACCACATGTCGTTTGCTTTAGATATAAACGCCATGTCAATTTGTTTCCTTTCTACATGGCGTTTATTTCAGATTTTTTTCCCCTTCAAAGTGAAAAATAGCTTGTCGTTTAAGCTAATTGTGTTTTCATGTATAAACAACACAAGCGACTTCCATTTTAAACTTATGCAGTTCTATACAAACAAGAAAACGACAATGCATTGTCGTTTATTGTCGTTTGTTCCATTGACCATGCATTGATATTTGATATCAATAAAATTAGTGAATATTACGCATCTTAATTCATCTCTTATCTTTTGTTTTATGAACTTTTTTTTTAAGGTGTTCCTTCTAATGGAAAAAAAAGGAGATTAAATTTTATGGTGTTTAAGAAAGAATATATATATTTTTGTGGTTTCTTACATGATAACATCTCAGATAAATTAGACAAGTCTTATATTATAACATCTGTGATAATTAGATATCAATTTTAGAGTCTAGTTATTTATTTATATTATGCTTATGCGTAAACTACGCTTATTATTTATTTTTCTTTTTTTTGTACACAATCTCATGCTAGATTACCATACCTCTAAAAGCACTATTTCTACATAACGGTATTTTTTCTAATTTAGAAGACATTCCAAATCCAAATCCAGACTTATGGACCATGGAGTTCAAAGACAGATGGCCCATCATTACGAAACCCATAAGACTAATCCAATTGTGCGTGAAAGTGCAACTTCCCAGGCACCAGTAAAAACAAGGGCCTAAAAAAAGAGAAAACTACGTCATAGTTTTAAAAGCAGTATTTATTTATGACACATTTAAAAAAAATTATTTTACGTTATTATTTGTATTATAGATTAAGTTATACCACAAATAAACATGTGTAACATTTTTAAAAGTAAATCTTAAAAGATGTTTAAAGATCACATTTATGCAAATTTCCCCTAAAACAACTACTCTCATATCCTTTATTGTCCACTTTATGAAAGAATGGGAGAAACAAATTTTAGACTATTGTAATTTGAACATGGATGGAGCCAAGTACAAAAGGAAATGCACCATAGAACTGTACTGGATGGGACATTTTACAATGATAAAAACACATTTACGACATGGCATTTTTGTCACATGGCTCGTGGAGCATCAAGATACAGATAGACCGGGCATTGGAGCATCCAAACACCCAAAACACTTGGAGAAATTGGAGCTTCGGGGGCCCAAACATCCGGACACCTCTGTTCAACATAAGAGAGAGATCAAACATCATAAAGAATCTCAAGGGTCTAAATAATTAAATGTTCAGAGTTAATATGCGATAACTTCAAGGAGTTACAATGTTAGAATGTAAATTGACAGACTCGTGGTATTAAAGAGAGACGCAACATCAAACTTCTTCAATCTCAAATATACTTCAGAATCCCTCAAACTGAGAGGGAATGTTATACTTTTTTAGAGTGTTCGGTATTTTCAGTTTCAACTAAAACTTTTGGTTGCTACAATTTTAAGATTTCACATAAAATTGATTCAAACCAATACTTTGATCCAATATTGTCAAACACCCTATTTATTTATAAAACAATAGCCTTGAGACATGTGTATTATTGTTCTAATTGCTTTCTTGTTCGTTCTTGAGGCCATTTGTTTCTTCCAGTGTTCATCCAATTTTCTTGGC
>CAMOHE010055538.1:0-10164 GCA_946598075.1 Artocarpus hirsutus
AAAAGGCCCTAAAAAAGACAAAATAAAAATAAACCTTTTGACTTTACCCGCCTTAATTAGCCTATTATTTGACTTCACCCGCCTTAATTAGCCTATTATTAAGGCCAATTGTTAATTTGGGCTGACATAATAAATTTCCTTAAAATAAACAAGAATCCCTCATGTAAGGAAAAAGTAAACTCAAACCCCATACATTAAATCCGAAAATTACATCAGCCACAACATTTTTATGATTATTCAAAGTTGAGCTTGAATAGCACAAATGTGTTCATCCATAGCTTTTATGGTGTGCACGCCTATGCCCGCATTATTTGTAGCTTGCTTAATCCAAGTTCGTTGAATAAGAGTATTTAGGGCTTCTTTCATGCGTTTGGCACGAGCTCTTGTTATTGGTCCTGTTGGAATGTTCAATGGATCATTTGGAGTTGTTTGGTGAGCTTGAGCTGCATCACTTGTGCATTGCAAAAAAATGGTATCAACAATAACAAAATAATTTTATATTGCTAAAATGGCTAATTAATTTCTTAAGTTATGCTAAGCTTAAATTAGAAGTAAATTCCACTTCTTAAGAAAGATCAAAACTTGGAGAAATTTGAAAATGGAATAGAAAAAGAAGAAGAAGAATTGAATATTTGCAAGACTCATGTTTTTAGATTTTATTATTTTTCTTTAACTTGTAATCTTTATGTCAAGTGTTCTTTTAGTGTATGAATTACATAAGCTCAAAACATACACACACTCTTGCATACATAAGTTTTAAAATTTTCATGTAATTCTTTAAAATTTCAAGCTCATTTTCAAAAATGTTAAATTGTTATTAATCTATTGAAAATAATTTCTTAAAGTGTTTAAATAGCAGTTTTAAACATAATGTTGAGTTACATTTACTTCACACTTTTAAAGTCTTACAAAACTGGCCTTTTGGAATAAGTATTGAAGTGGGCATGTCTAGTAGGACCGAGTTGCCAGTTACACAGGACAAAGAGCATGTTTTTACATGCTTTAGGGTGACCTATTGGATGGTACATAGGCCTTGACTATTGTGCTATTTTGTCCTGATTTCAAAAACTGGCTTGTTAGTAATTTGTAATGGCTATTTAATTTGATAGTTAGGATTCGAGCCACAATAGCTCTTTTAGTTTAGAAATGGATCTTTTTATTCTTTTGAGGCAAAAAAATATAGTATCTCATCTGTAACAACTGTTGGGCGAGTTCCTACCTTAGTTTGTGTGAGTGTGTAAACCTTAGTAGGAATCTTCTTTTGTTGATCACCTGTAGACATAAAACAGTCTCTAGTAAAATGTCATTATTTGCCATATGTGAAACAAGCTCCATGCCTACACTCTCCAAGATGAAATCTACCACACTTAGGACATGTGGTTCTTTGGGTAGTCATCACTGTTGTTATTTGTGGTTTCTGATTAGGACATTTCTTTCCTTACTCCTGCTGCCCTTGATTCAAATTACCTTGCCTCTTTTGACCACCTAGTGCCCATGGTTATTGTTGACTTTGCCTCGATTTTGTTGATATCCAGGCTGAAAATTTCTTCTTTGATTACCCCAAAATCTCTATTGTTTCTCTCTTTGTTCCCTTCGAACATCTTATAATTTCTTTTCTACACTATCGACTTTCAATGCCTTACTAACCACTTTAGAACAAAATGCTCCTTCGAAATCAACTACTTCAAGGTATTTGTAAATTGTCAGAATTAATCCATTCATGAAATGCTCAATCTTTAGATTCTCATTGCTTGCAAGGTGAAAGGCATAATAGGAGAACTTATCAAACTTCCTAAGGCACTTTACAACTGTTGAAGTATCCTATTTTAGATTAGCAAATTCTCCTCTCTTATCATGCCTAGAGCCAGAAGTCATAAACTTGTCCTCAAATAACTGCCTAAACTACTCCCAAGACATTGTTGCAATATCATACATTGCTGCCATATTGTCCCACCAATAACTAGCATCCTCCCTCAACATAATGACTGCACAATACATTTTATCAACATTTGTAACTCCAGCACAGTCAAGTAACCACTCCATGGTATGTGTCCAATTCTCAGCAATTTTATGGTCCATACCACCCTCAAATACTAGTGGTTTATACTTCAAGAATCGCTTACTAACAACATCTACAACTTCATTTCTAACTAGTGCCAGTGGTGGTGGCAGTGGTGGAGGTAGAGGCAGAGGTACAGGGCTCTCTCAACTTGTTGTTTGGCTTATTGTTCCAAAAATCTCTCCATTAAATTAACAAGTCTATCAAGATAGATATCTCTATCATCTCGCTCTTTAGAAGTATTACCTTCTGCAGTAGCAACACCCTAATATCTAATCCCAACCATATTTTCCTACAATACAATTTGTTTTTCCTCACATATAATTATCATAGTGGCGATCACAAGCATGAATAGGCACATAAAGCACATCAAATAATAATGCATTTTAGAGACTTAAACTTACTAGTTAGATGTGCATCCTCACTCCATGTCTCTTGTATATATGGACAGTCTATAGAAAAGACTTTGCTCTAATACCACAATTGTAATACCCACCTAATATAAGTTTAAAATACATAACATATTGATATTAAGTATTATTGGTCTAAACTATTTACAATTATAATATTAAGTACATAAGGTTAATAATAAAATATGAGAAAATTTGAACCTTTAAAATTTTTCATAACTATAGCATAACTTTACTTTACAAACTTAAACTTGTTGATATTATATTCACAATATAATACATATCTTAAAATTTATAGCCTTTAAAGGAATACAAAAGGGAGCAAAAGTGAAAAGTTCCAAAACAGGTTAATTTTGTCCATATACATAAGTCCATAGGCTTAGAGGAGTGTGCCAGTCAACTATCTAGCATCCTACTGATAATGTTGAGAACTATCCTTGTTTGCATCATCATAACTAAGTGAGCTTATGCCCATTAAGTAGAATTACTATATAACATGAATGACTATGCCATGAATGATCCTGTATCAGTCATGCCTTTTCTTTTCTTTGGAAATTTACATTGTACCCATTTTACATAAAACATAACGTATGCACGACTTTTCTTTAAGGTTTCCTAAAACAGGAAGGTGTCTGTCCATCAATTCTTTTCGACCATTAATGTCATCGTTTGGCTTCCTACATTGCAAGTCCCCAACGAGACATCTCCATCGAGATAATAAGGTCTATAAGTCTCCATTGAGACAACATATCAAAACTATAAGCCTCCATCGAGACAACACAATGGAATAGCCTCCATTGAGACTAACACAATTAAATATACCATCTTGTCACAAGTAGCCCATAATACCATATAAAACTTTTTCCTATATGCTTCAACTTTTAAATTAACATTTTGGGTACAATGTCTTCAATATATAATGCATACTTGCATTATGCACAAAAATCAAAATATTCTCATATTACTTATGCTCTATAAAGTCATAACCATACGTAAACATGTACAACATTTATGGTGATGTAGGTGAAATTCTTCTTACCTAGTATTATGGAGTAAAGTAAATTAGTAAGGATTTTCCTCTTCAGATCCAGTGTCCAATCCTTCTGAAAGGCGTTTATGTTTTGTTATAATCCATTAAACATATACTAGTTACTTAAGTCTTAAAGAGCTCATTACAAGTTTGAAATCAAACTTAAACAAAAGAAAGACTAAGTCCCCACAAACATGTCATTTATAATCTTATAGTTGCAACCATATTAAATAAGAGGAAATGTGGTGAAAACTATAACTAAATATTCTACTTTTGAACTCCTTAACAATTCCTTGTATTTCCTAATAAAAGTAAAGAACTTAGATTATAAAAATATTATTAAGAATAAAAATTCTAGTAAAGCCCATAAATTCATGTAATATATAGGATAAAATATCAAACTTAATCCTAAAGTCCGTTAAACTATAAAAAAATATGAATATTGGTAATATGGTAAAACTAGTTAGTTTTAAGGGCAAAAGTGAACTTTTGCTTTCTAAATGGTTCAAAACTTTTTCTAAGATATTAGGCAACATTTCCCGTCAATTTTAACACTTCCGAAAGTTTAAAATTCATCAAAACAACCTACAAACAAAAAACAAAAGTCTAGAGTATTCACATGACTACAAATCAACCCCAAATTCTCTAAAATTTACATAATTCCAAAACTTTTTATTCTAACAACCAAATTTCTTTTTATTAGATCATTTTCCTATGATTCCTAACCTTGAATAGATTAAAATTATGCTCATATCATATCTTAAAGTCAGTTTCTATAACCACAAAAAGAAACCTAAAAATATTTCACAAATTCTCACTTTAGTGTTCACCTCCAATTCAACTTTTCCCACTTCAAAATGATGAAACCAAGGCTTATGGTCTTCAAAAGCACTTAAAATAAACCCTAGAATTGTCTAAAGAATCAGATTGTAGGTTATTCCCCTACCTTGAAAGAGTAAAATTCAAAACCACAAAATCAAGCTTGCCTTAACTAGTTTCGATTTTTTCTCCTTTAACACCACCCAAACGTTGACCAAGACACTTGGACATCGGCCTATCTTGAACCCTAGCTAGAAATAGAGTTTTCTTTTAGGAGATGGTCGGACTTGAGAGAAAATAGGCTAAAATGAGCTCACTTACTTGCTTAATTCCTTTTAAAGTGCCACATATACACCTTACCTTTACTTAACACTTAAGTATTCTCATAGTAAGCTGAATAGTGTCTCCTTTTTGGAGCTTATTTACTAGCTATTTTGTGTATAAAACACTTACACATTACCCAAATAAAAGCTAGGTCATAGCCACCCATTTGACTTACTAACTTAGGTGTATTCATTCATACCGAAATTTTGGTACACTGAAAATACTAGTTTCTAAACTTTGATAGGTTTTTACCAAGACTAAAATAAAATTACTAAATCTCTTTCAAATACACTTAAACATTGAATAACATTATTCATTAATCAATTCCTAACTTGTTGAAACCCTAAATAAGTTTATAAACTTGAATACTGAAAATGTCACTTTTTTAGGGTTTCATGGTAAACTTAGCACCAAAACACATATCATTATCTTATAAGATTCCTTGTTTGATTCTTAATAATATTCTACTAGATTTCTTACTTGTCGTAAAGTCTCCTTTAATCTTTATTTTGAACATATAAATAACTTCACTTCACATGAAATGACATTTTCAGCATAAATAACCTTAAAACCATCATTGAACTCTTAATTTCAATTCATCCATTATAATTGCATATCAAACACTATTAGAATTCTCATTTCCTTTTTTTTTTGAACTGGATCTATCTTTAGAAAATTTCAAGTCATTTAGCTATACATTTAAATGAAATTGTACAAAACATACTTTTGAAAATGCTTATACATTGTTAATAAAATCAAACACATCTTAAATGATTATGAATCATTATATAATACTATTAATGTCATGAAATAAGGCAATGCCTTGGCCAATAAGCATGTGAGGATATTAGGCATCACAAAATTTTCTTTGTATGAAATTTCGTCCCTAAAATTTACTTACTAAAAAAGTGTGGATACTTTGATCTCATGTCATCCTCTAGTTCCCATATAGCTTCTTCAACTGAATGGCTCTTACATAACACTTCAACTAATAGAATATTTTTGTTTCTGAATACTTTCTCTATCCTATCCAAAAGTTTCATTAGCTATTCTTCATAACTCAAATCTTTTTCTAACTCAACATCTTCTTGTTTTTTAGCAGATGTAAAGGATTCGAAACATACTTTCTCAACATTGATACATGAAAACCATTATGTACTCCTACTAATGATGGTGGCATGGCTAATTGATAGCCACTTTTCTAACTTTCTCCACAATGTTATAGGGACCAATGTATCTTGGACTTAATTTTCCCTTTTTACCAAATCTCATCACCTCTTTTATCGGCACAATCTTTAAAAAGACTTTATCTCTCACTTTAAGCTCAACATTCCTTCTCTTAGAATTCGAATAGCTCTTTTGTCTACTTTGAGCTATCAACATTCTCTTGCAAATCTTTTGAATTGCCTCTTCATTTTTTTAATAAAATATCAAGTCCAAGATACTTTCTTTCTCCCATTTCATCCCAATGCACAAGAGATCTACATTTTTGACCATACAAGGCTTCATATGGTGCCATACCAATGGTTGCTTGATAACTGTTATGATAACAAAACTCTACCAAAGGTAGGTATTTCTTTGAAGATTTTGGGAAGTCAAGAGCACATGCTCTCAACATATCCATTTGTACTTGGATAGTTCTTTCAAACTGACCATCTGTTTGTGGATGAAATGCTATACTAAAAGTCAATTTAGACTTCATAGCCATATGAACACTCTTCCTGAATAGAGATGTAAATTGAGGACCTCTATTAGATATGATAGTCATAATACTCCATGTAACCTTACAATTTCCTTCACATACAACTGCGCATATTTAGCCACAAAGTAAGTTGTACGGATTGGAAAAAATGAGATGTTTTTATCAATCTATCAATAATCACCCAAATTGTCATATCCATCTATTGTCCTTAGCAACCCTGTTACAATATCGATTACAATATCTTCCTGTTTCCATCGCGGGATCTTTAATGGCTATAATGTTCTAGCTGGTTTTAGATGTTCAACCTTTACTTGCTGATAAGTGAGGCACTTTTTTACAAATTCTATAATATTTTTCTTCCTTCCTAGCCACTAGTGACGAGCTTTTAGATCCTTATACATCATACTTGTACCAGGATGCACTAAATAAGGAGTATTATAGGCCTCATTCATTATCTCGTTTAAAAGATCTTCATTTGTTGGAGCACAAAATCTAGTCCTATGCTTAATTATTCCATCATCTGAAATTTGAAAATCTTGTCTTCTTCTAAACTCAATTGCATTTATCAAATGAAGAAAATAAGGGTTTAAACTTTGGTTCTGCTTAATCTTTTCCAACAATATGGGTTGTAATGTCATTGCAGATAATCTTTCTATCAATTCACATGGTACTATCTCCAACTCCTATCTCTAAATATCATCTATAATTAGTCTTTCAATCATAGTCATAACTGAAACACTTTTTAAGGATTTTTGCTTAAAGCATTTGCTACGACATTAGCCTTTCCAGAATGGTAATTAATGATACAATCATGTCCTTAATCAGCTCTAACCATCTTCTTTGTCGTATATTTAGCTTTTTTTGTATAAAAAGGTATTTAAGGCTCCTATGATCGGTATAAATCTCACATCTTTTACCATATAAATAATGCCTCCATATGTTCAATGCAAACACTACAGCTGCTAACTCTAAATCATGAGAAGGATAATTCTTTTCATAATGTTTTAGTTGATGAGAAGCATAATCTACAACTTTTCCATCTTGCATTGAAACACATCCTAACCCACTTCCAGAAGCATCATTGTATACCACAAATCTTTTACCATTTGAAGGAATGGTGAGAATTGGAGTTGTTATCAATCCCTGCTTCAACTCTTGAAAACTTCTTCTACAAGCATCCCAACCACAACTACTACACATTCTTCCTTGTTAATTGCATAAATGGACTAGCAATATTTGAAAATCCAACAAATCTCTGATAATAACCTATCAAGCCAAGAAAACTACTAATCTCTAAAGCATTGCTCAGTCTTGATCAATTAGTCACTGTTTCAATCTTGTTGGGATCTATAGAAATTCCATCCTTTGGCACTACATGACCTAAAAATGCCACTTTCTCAAGCCAAAACTCACATTTTTTGAACTGGTTATACAATTGTTTCTTCTTTAAAAGATTCATAATTATTCTTAAGTGCTTAGTATGTTCCTCCATTGAGTGAGAGTAGATAAGGATATCATAAATAAAAACGATAACAAAACCATCTAACGAATCCTTAAAAACTCTATTCCTCAAGTCCATAAAGATGGCTGTAGCATTTGTTAACCAAAATGGCATGACCAAAAATTCATAGTGGCTGTATCTAGTTCTAAAAGCTATCTTTGGTACATCTTCTTCCTTGATTCTTAACAAATAGGATCAAAGATTAATCTTAGAGAACACCTTTGCACCTTGTAACTGCTTAAACAGATCATCTATCCTTTGCAAGAGATGCTTATTCTTCACAGTAACCTTATTCAACTCACGATAATCAATACATGATCTCATTGATCCATCTTTCTTCTTTACAAACAACACTGGTGCACCCCATGGGGAAAATTTTGGATGAATAAATCCCTTATCCAACAACTCTTCTAGTTGCATTTCTAACTCTTTCAATTAGCAAGTGCCATCCTATAAGTTGTCTTTGAAATAGGAGCTATATCAGGCATCAATTCAATCTCAAACTGAAGTTCTCTTCTTGGAGGCAATCCATGTAAACCATTAGGAAAAAATTGTAAGAATTCATCACCACTAGAACATCTTCAACTCTGAGTTTCTATTCTACTTGAATATCAACTACATTAGCCATATCTAATAGATCCACAATTTAACAACATCCAAGCCTTCAAAGCCGATATAATAGGAGTCCTCAACCCACTAGTCTTACCCACAAAAGAAAATTCTTTCTTTTTTTAAGGTCTAAATATCACTACTTTCTTCCCATAGTCAATAAATGCATCGTACTTTGTCAAGTACTCCATGTCGAGAATAACTTCATAATCCAACATATTCAATACCATTAAGTCAACAAACAATTCTCTTCCATCATTGTCATTGGGCATGCGCACAACTTCTCATTTGGCAATCTCTAGATGGTAGGGTTACACAATATGGAATTCTAAATTAGTCAACTAATTTCCCCAATTTTCTCACAAACCACACAAATACAAATGAATGAGTGGCTCCTAAACCTATCAATATACGTGCAATAGTTCCATGAATAAGTATCTCACTTGTAACAATCGTTAGGCAAGCTACTACTTTAGCCTATGTGAGTGTATAAACCTTAGCAAAAACCTTCTTTTCTGATCACCTCTAGACATAGGACGTTCTCTAGTAAAATGCCCTTGTTTACCACATCTGAAACAAGCACCCTGCCTACACTCTCCAGGATGAAATCCACCATACTTAGAACATGCAATTCCTTGAGTTGTCATAACTGGTGCAATTTGTGGTCTCTGATAATGACTCTTTAGTTTCTTTCATTGCTCTTGTTGCCCTTGATTCCAATTATCTTACCTCTTTTAACCACCTCGTTCCCATGGTGGTGGTTGACCTTTGCCCCGATTTTGTTGATATCCAGACTGAAAATTTCTACTTTGATTACCCCAAAATCTCTCTTGTTCATCTCTTTGTTTACTTCGGACATCTTGCTTTTCTTTTCTATATTATTCACTTTCAACACCTTGCTGACTACTTTAGAAAAAGTTGCTCCCTCCAATCAGTTACTTCAATGCCTCTATAAATCATTAGATTTAATCCATTCATGAAATTCTCAATCTTTAGATTCTCATTGTTAGCAAGGTGAAGGGCATAATGGGACAACTGATATGAACCCACCTAACTCCACCCCAAAAGCTAGCTCGTGAGGGGAGGTTTGTGAACCCATATATATAACACCCAAGACCACCCTCTCTAACCGATGTGGGACGCATCATTCCCGACCCCTTTAGACTGCACGTCCTCGTGCCAACTCCGTCGTTAACCCGCACGGGCGGCAGGGAATCTTTGTACATGCTCCCACCCGACCAGCAGAGGTTCGGCTCTGATACCACATGATACGAACCACGCCAAGAACTAACGCGACCTTAACCAAAATTGGTCTCCAAGATCGAAACGCCTAATCGGATTTGAAATGGAACCGCGACCCGATGCCTAACAAGAAGCACGAACCTTGGTATGTGAGGACGCCACAATCAGTTATGGACGGACTGATTGATAAGTCTTTGAACGCCACGGAATCTTCCGATAAGTTCGAATAGTTTGTTTAGGAACCGAAGAGAATTAAACCTCAAATTGTATATCAAACTTGTTACCATTGAATGAAATCTGTTACAATATATATAGTGATTTCTGCTGCGAATTTGAGCTCCTAATTACCCTATTGATTTCGAGAAAATCAATTACCAGCCAAAAAGATGCTAAATCTAAAGCAAATAAAGTAAGTTTCCTAAATGGCTTAAAATCCTTACAATAATAAAAAAGTAAACGCATGTTTTG
>CAMOHE010055539.1:519-31011 GCA_946598075.1 Artocarpus hirsutus
ATTAATGAATGAATTGAAGTGAAATTTGATATTATTCTACATTGTTCTTAAGCATTCATTACACACACATATTCTCTTGAGCCAAACTTGTTTCATATTTACCTTGAGAATTACTCACACCTCCAAACACATACCACTATTGTATTTTCATCCTTTTGTTTTGGAGTGTATATTTTGTGAGTGTAAAATTACAACCACTTACTTTCATTGTTGGGTTTCCAAAGCCTTATAAATTTGGGGAATCCTTGGTTGGGCAATCTCTGGGAAAATTGTTACATTGTAAGAAGGTGTGGTGATTCTTGGGTTGAGCAAGTCACTAGTTGTATAAAGGAGTGATCATGCCGAAAAGACAATCTAATAGTACAAGAGGTCAAGCAAGGGAGTTTAGCTTGGCGACAGTGGACGTAGGCATTTTTGCCGAACCACTATAAATAGCGGTTGCATCTCTTATCCTTATTCTTTACTTAATCGCTGTTTATTTGTTACCTTGTTGTGCTCATATTATCCTCTTATCATATTTACTTCTTAAGCACTTAACTTTCAAAAATTTCCAATAATTGTAAAAGTTTTTGAAAACCCAATTCACCCCCCCTCTTGGGTAGTTATTCTTGGGCTAACAAAATACACAACGCAACAAAGTCAAGGGAGCTTCTAATCTGTCGGTAATGATGACATTTTGACAAGGGCACTAGGGAAACCGAAACATTTAGGATGTTTTCGTGGTCAATCAAAGTATGTGAAGCAGTCTCAATACTTCGACCTCTAACTAGGATCGTCAAAATTGAATTCTCAAATGTCGAAGATGCAGATGGAGATTGTAGAACTCTGAAGTCTTGTGATTGAGCTCATTTTCCAAGGACGTGCTAAGTCGATGGATGATAGCATCTCACAACGCAGCAGCTTCAAAGCTAGTTGTAACCCTCCCAATACTATAGCAGAAGCTCTCGAAGCTCCAGAAGTCCAATTGTCACCTTCTCGTCAAGGGCCCGAACAATGTAGGCTTTTCCTTGAGGATAAAGTTAATGGTGGGTGTACACTTGTTGCACTTGGGAAGGTGTGGATGGAGAGCCTTCCAACTGATACAGTTCATGGACGACTATTAGGGGAAGAGAACGTGCGTGTTAGCATTACTACCATTAGAGTTAGAACAGCTGAATTGCCTATTCCAACACTTGAAGCAGCAACTGTGGGTGAAGCAACATGAAGCTTTGTCACATGGCCGAAGAGATTAGTTGAAGTCATCACATTGACAAATATGAATCGAGCACCTAGCCATGTTCCTTAAGATCTAAGCAGAAAGAAACGAAAAAAAAAAAAAGAAAAGCTCTCTAAAAGCAAAAGAATTACAACCTGAGGTTTAACAATGCCAAGGACAAACCGTTGCTAATGAGCACCTGCATGCATTTAACTTCGCTTCAGTACCTCAAGAATTTATGCAGTTAGCTGTATACGCACATTCTTTCATGCGTGATGGGTCGACCATTCAGTGCCCAATACCGTTAAATGTCACTGGCAATGATTTGCCTATCCATGTGGGGTATGAAGATGTTTACGACTTCATCAGCTTCAAAGAAATCAGGGCAAACTGTATCCTCGTATACCTCAGGTGATAACTCCAGCCTTATTTCAGTATTTTAAATATATATGTAGAGTTATAAGGTGTTTTAAAATAATTCACTGTAAAATTTTTTATTGTAGTTTTTTGGCAGAATATTGTGAACTTCAAGGCATGGTGTAAAATTTCAGCTTCATATCTCCGGCCATTGTTTCAAGTGTTGTAAGAGACCTGCAGAGTGATTATAGAGAGTGTGCCACATCACTCCTCCACCTATTAGTTGAAGCACCGAGGGGAAAATTATTCTTCCTACCATACAACGTTGGAGAACATTGGATGATGGGAGGACCAAATATATTGGTTTGACCCCCTCGGACACCCACCATGTGAGGATTTCGTATCCGTCACAAGATTGTAAGTATTAATATTGTCTTATAAAATTAATTGTTTTTAGTCTCATATAATTATATCGTCTATTTATTTATTTATTATTTAAACATGATACATTATTAGGGCGCTTAATGATTGGAAGCTTCAAGCGGGAACCAGTGTCACAAACCTACCGAACGGAACATTATATTCTAAACGTAAGTGTCCAAGACAACAAGGAAACATAGAATATGGTTTTTTTATTCTACGTTTCATGCGGGATATAATTACAAGTGGTATACAAGCCTTAGAAAAAAAGATTTATATATACATACGGATATACATGAAGTTAGATTAGAGTGGGCACAATTTGTAAATAAGTTTGTGCTTTTTAGATAGGTACACATCATAGTAGATTAACAAAGTGCTCAAAATAGCACAAATGTAAAATGATCTTGTAAATACATTGCAATTTTTAATATACAACAATTATTGTATGTAATTAGGGCCTTGATGTAATGGATAACACACGGGATTGGCCATCCCATGGGAAATAGAAATTATGGGAGAATTTTTTTTTTGAAAAATACCAAATTTTCACGACGGTTTTCACAAAAAACCATCGTGGAAGGAGGAGCTTCCACGATAGTTTTTGGTGAAAACCATCGTGGAATCTCCACCTTCCACGACGGTTTTCACAAAAACCGTTGTGGAATCAAGAGCTTCCACAACGGTTTTTGGTGAAAACTATCGTGGAAGCTCCTCCTTCCACGACGGTTTTTACAAAAAATCATCGTGGAAGGTGAGGTACCATGACAGTTTTCACCGAAAACCGTCATGGAAGGAGGAGCTTCCACGATGGTTTTTGATGAAAACCGTCGTGGAAAATAAGCACTCCTTTTGATCTCTTGCGCCAATTATTCTATTACACGATAGTAAAAAATCGTCGTAAAAACTCGGTCTTGTTTCACAGCAGAAGTTTCCACGATAGTTTTTTAACCGTCGTGAAATTTTTCCACGATGGTTTATAACTATCATAGAATCCACATTTTGTAGTAGTGAAAGCTGAAGAAAAATTAGATTTCTTTCTACTTCGAGAGTCAAGGGTAGTAGCTAAATTGTATTTCCCTTCAACTACATTCCCATCTGCATTAGTTTCATGAGTCCTAATGAACGTTTAGATTTATTGCATCATCCTCATTAGCAAATGAAGGAGCTTTATTTGAAAAATGAGCATTAGAACCAATAGCAGTAGTGTCTCCAAAAATGATGCATAACTTATCATAAAAGAGACAACATTTGTTCTTATTTTTTATTTTTATTTTTAATTTTTTGTAGACTTGTGAACCTACATCATATAAATTTATCATCATTGAACTACTAACTCAAGTAAATGGAAACAACAGTAGTACTATTGAAAATAAAGATTTACCCAAGAAAGTTTAAGTTACACTTCATTAGTTACACTAATTCATCCAGTCGCTACATTATATTCAATACCAGTCTCTTTTAATAACACTTAAAGTTCTTTTGTTTTTATTTTAACTTATTGAACTTGTTTATTACTTCCATTGTACTATAGTTCCTTTTAGTTCTTCCAAAATACGTTTCCATGAGGGTTTCATAAAAGTTGTGGTACACCTATTGTTGGAAAATGGTTTCATAAACCATTTTGAGGAGCCATTTTAAGGCCTAAATTAAAGTAGGACCTACTTCATAAATATAACAGATCTTGATGGATTTGCATTCTCACATCATAGAGAGATCACAATCATATATTCACACGCTCAAAAAGGTTATCGGATGAATAAAAAATTTACGGTCAAAGTACACCTAAAGGAAGTGGCTTTTGTTGGAAACCTTGCTAAGTCCCACATTGCTTAATTATGCGGTGAGGTGATCGGCTCTGTGGTTTAGGGGCCTAATGTGCATAGAAGTACGATGTGGGCAATGTGAATGTTGCTTTGTCAGAATTGCCTTCATCCAGGCTTCGTTTTGCAAATTCTCTAATCCTGAATATCAACAGACATTATTGGCTCAGTTGGGGGGGTGAATTATTAGCTCAGTGGGTTAGGGGCCTAATGTGTATGGCCGCACGACGTGGGCAACGTGAATATCACTCTGTTAGGCTTGTCTTCATCCAGGCTTCGTTTTGCAAATTCTTTAATCTAGAATATCAACAGACATCGCTAGGCATTAAAGATGAATATGGCTGTTGGAATATCTAGACATTTAGTGTATGAATTTGGATTTGATAGTGAGCACATTAAATCAAAATATCGAAGGTTGTAATCTTAGGATTAAAGCCTCATTATTCTGGAAATAATTTTAATTGAATCCTCAATTTTTTTGGATTTGTAACACCCCCTACAATAGCCTATATAAGGAGGCTATCCTTTACACTTTTTCACATACCACTTGAAAATTCCTTTCTAGTTTCTCTTGCTTTGTTAAGCTCAGAATCTCTTCGAGTTTTTTTGGTGCTCTAGTGATAGAGTAAAGATGTAGTTTCAAGTTCAATGGAATAGTACTTGTGGCACCAAAATCCTACTAGATCATCATTTTATCTTGAGAAATAGACGCTCGTCTTGATCTCTAGCTTCTATGAAGAGAGCGAATCTGTTTTAGAGAAAACGTGTCCATCATGTTCCGCGACTTTTAATTTTTTGTGTTTGATTCGATTTAAGATTGAAGGTTTCATTGTAATTGTATCTCCTTCTTTTGTAATTTTTTTTAATATTAAACTTGTTCATTTCTGTTTATTTTATGCAATTTTCATGGGCGATGTGAATGTTGCTCTATCGGGTTTGCCTTCACATGGGCTTCATTTTGCAAATTTTTTTGTTGTTTTTTGAACTCAAAATGCTATGCAAAAAATCAAAATTCTATGCAAAAAAAGGGCCTGTTATCAGTGACATTTGTCATCTCTAAAAGATTGCTTTTAGTTTACAACAAATGCTTATAAAATTGTTAATTTTCAATAATGGGAGCCGTTTTCAAGTCTTGCTAAAATTGTGGCGGCAAGTGTTTGTTAGTCGCACCAAAATTGGACTTTATTGCTATGGCTAAAAGTCTAGCACGAAAAACAAATTGCTCATGCCGAAAAATGCTAGTTTGTGCTAGAAATAACTAGTTTTTAGTGTCGACATTGTCATTGCTAAAAGCCTACAGTAGCAAGTCAACAATTGTTGCCAATTGTGACTTTTATTGTCCCTAAAATCTTAAAATTTAATTCTTATTAGAATTTTAAGCAATAAAAATTAGAGGACACTAGATTTTTTTTGAGATTTTTAGCGACAACAAGTTGTTACTAAAAATATATTTTGATATATTTAGATGAAACGTTGTCGTCTCATAATTTATAGCAACGACCGTTAGACTTTTAGCGATGGCACATGTCGTTGCTAAAAGTCTCAAATATATCAAGTCGCAGCGTGACTTTCTTCTTCAATTTTCTTTCCTCTTCTTCACTCTAACCTTTTTCCTCTCTCCCTCTGCCCCTTCCCCACCCCTACTTAGGCCATCGCTAAAATTCTTGTATATATCAGGTCGTAGCATGACCTTCTTCCTCAATTCTCTTTCCTCTTCCTCTCTCTAACCGCTTTCCTCCTCCCTCTGCCCTTTCCTCACCTCTACTCAGGCCAACCCACTGCCTAGCCCATCGTTCATTACCCTCTTTTGCCACCCATTGCGCCTCTCTTTCCCACCTTTTTTTTATCCCCATGCTCCCCCCCACCTGTCCAACTCACCCAGGCCCACCCCCACTTTGACTAGACTCGCCCAGCCCTGTCCCCATTCTAACCAGCCTTACCGCTGTTGCCCCCACTCCAACCAAACCTGCCCAACCCTGCCATCTCTTTCCCCATCTCCCCCTCCCTCCCTCGCCCCTCTATCCCCTCTATCAATTTTGTTGCTATCATTAGCCCCTACCATCTATGGTCATTGCTGTCTGCTACTGCCGTTGTGTCCTCGGTTGTAGTCACCCTAGTTTTGTGGTGATTAAATGTGAGTTTTTTTTTTAATTTATTTGGCTCAGTTTTGTTAGTTTGTTGATAACGTGGCATTTAGATTTTGTTTATATTTGATTGTGAGTAGACTAGATTATGTTTATATTTTGTTGTGTTTATATTTTGATGGTGATTATATATATTTGTTGATATGTTGTGTTGAATATGTTAATTTTGGAATATGTTGGAGTATATTGAATATATTAGAATATAGTGAATATGTTAATTAAGTTGTGTTATTATGTTGAATATGTTGTATATATTTTTTTATATTTTTATATGATTGTTGTTTTTAGAAAAATTGTATATGGTGAATATGTTAATTATGTTTTGTTATTATGTTGAATATGTTTTAGAGTTTTTTTTTTGGGTTATTTTTTGTATATGCTTGTTATTTTTGCAATAAAATGTTTAAGTGGTTAGTAATTAATAATTTAATAAATAATAATAATTAAATAGGTGAATGCTTCATAATTAATAATTTATTAAACATAATATAATAACAATAATAATTGGCAATTAATAAATAATAATTAAGTAATAGTAATTAATAACAATTATTAATTAATAAATAGTAATGAAGTAATGATAATTAATTAGGAAAGTGGTTAGTAATTAATAATTTATTAAATATAAAAATAATAATAACGCATAATTATAAATTTATTAAACATAAAAAAATAACAATAGTTACATTGACACGTAATAATAAAGAATAATTAAAACAAAAATAATTATTATGTTTTATTTAAGTAATAAAAAATAATAAGTAATTAATATAAATAATTACATGAAATTGAATAAAATTTGAGGTGAAAATAATGAAGAAATTGGTTAGATTTTTCATAAAATTATATAATTGTTAATTGATTAATAAGTAATTAATTGCATTCATTGAGAATGCAAAAAAAAAAAAAAAAAGGTCAATGATAGTGATCTTGTAAGATTAATTATAGGATTTTTATTAACTATAATCACATTAAGTCATTTTAATCACATTTCAATTAATATTTAATTTTACAATATCAATAAATAATTTAAAAAATTTTAATTTAATATAAAATCAAAATAAATTTAATTACATAGTTGCAATTAAATTTATAAAAAAGACAATTAGCAGTGAAAAAAAATTAATACGACAAACTTTTATTTCAAATTTAAAAACTTTTAAAAATGCTATCGCTAATTATGTTTGATGACATTATCTGCTTAGATTTGTGACCTAAAAATAACAACAATATGTTGTCATAAAAACCTAGTTGTGCTCGCTAAACACTTTTTAGCGACAAAGCTTTGATGATAAGTATTTTAGAAATGACAAACTAACTTTTGGCGACGACAAAAGGCTTCGATTATTATTCTAAAACCAGGATTTATTTTTTCATCAATTCTAGAATATCAACAGATATTGCTAGGTATTGAAGATGAATATAATTGTTGGAATATCTGGACATTGGTGCATAATTTGAACTTGATAGTGGGTAGGTTAAATCCAAATATCAAAGATTGTAACCTTTCGATTAAAGCCTTGTTGTTTTGGAAATAATTTGGATTGAATCCTCATTATTTTTGGATTTGTAACTTCCTCCACAACAACATATATAAGAAAGCTATCTTCGACACTTTGTCAGACATTGCTTGAGAATATCTTTTTAGTTTCTCTTGCTTTGTTAGGCTAATGTTCTTTTAGAGTTTTTTAGGTGCTCAAGTGATAGAGTAAAGGTGCAGTTTCAAGTTTGCAGAAGTAGTACTTATGTTGGTGGTCCTACTCAATTGTATTTGTATCCTAAGAAACAGAACGCTCGTCATGATCTCAAGCATCTGTGGAGAGAACGAATCTGTTATAAAAAAGCGTGTCCATCACATTCCTCGACATCCAATTTTTGTGTTTGATTTGGTTCAACATTAATGGTTTCTTTGTAATTGCTTTTCCTTCTTTTGTAATATCTTGTTGATATTAAACTTGTTTATTTCTCTTTATTGTATGCACTTTTGCTAACACCTATTTCCCTTAAGGATCTCTTTCTTTATAAGATTGATGAAAATCTTTTCATTCTTTTGAGTCCATACAGTTGCATCATCATTGTTGCTAAGGTCAACGATTTTATTTTCCATAGAATCCATCTATGGAAAACAAAATTGTAAAGCTATAACATTGACCATAAATTTTAAAAAAAGAAACATGTTAGCGAAGAACACCAAAAGAATAGCAACAAAAACACATGTTCGGACATGTATCATAAATAGGACGGAGACAAAACTAAAATCTACTAATCCAAAACACATGCTTAGATACATATCATAGATGAAGCAGAGTCAAACTAAAAATCTACTAATTGAAAACACATATTCAAACACATATTATAGACAGGGTAGATACAGAAACTAAAACTACTAATACAAAACACATGTTCAAACACACATCATTATGATTTTACAAAAAGCTCAAAGATATAATAACCATCAACATGTTATAGATTATTTTCAAAACTACATAATTAAGAAAAAAACATGACATTGGATGCTAAAGATCTCAACTCCACAAAGAAACCATGCTAGCATATTGAAAAATCTAAGCTCATTATCACGTACAGGACAAAAATAAGTGAAAAATCTACTAATTTAAAATACACGTTCTTCCTATTAATAGGTATGTGCATACAAAGTGAGTGACTGATCCTATATTTGGTTACAATTATATGAAGACTGATTCTTCTTCTTTGAATTGGTTGCTCAATGTAACTTGTCCCATTACTTTGGTTTTATATATGTTTATCATCAAAATCTTACTTTCGTTAATTTTACTAGCCACATCAACTTATAATAAACTATCCAGTAAACCAAGTGAAAAGCAAACAATTTTATCAACAATCCATTAAAACAGACAACAATATATGAGGGGAAATGGAAATTTCCCTAATGGAAGATATTTTAGACAATCTTTCAAATAGGAACAGATTAAAATAAGAAAAGGCAAAGAATAACCAATCCAAACAAACAAGCAAAAAAATTTTACTTCTAGTTATTATAAAAAATAAAGACAGATATATTAGTTATTAAACAGCTCATCCAAGTTGCAAAACATATATTATTGTAGGGAAAAAGGCAACAGATAAGGAAAAAATAATAATAAAGGGTTGGTTCCATTCGCAACTTGCTTTTAACTTTTCACGCCCCTATCTAAATGCACCCTTTTTATAATTTTGAAATAATTAAATTTACTTATTTACCCTCTATAGTTTTAAAACTACTCCTAATGTTATCCTTTCTTTCACCTAATTTTTTTATTCTACCATTTTTTATCATTATTTTAAAATTTTTATTTTTCTATCTTTCTCTTTTTTTTCTTAAGTTTTACGAAGGAAGCATTTTCATACGTAAAGGAAATTTTTAAATTAAAAATTATATATATTTATTACAATTTATTAAAAAAATATTATATCTACTAATTACATTTTCTAAAAAATATTATTTATTTGTTGCTACATTTATTAATTTAATAAAAAGTGAAAATTAATAAGCAATTGTAAAAACTATTTGACAATTTTAGATTAATTCAATAATCGTGTAAACTTGTTGCTACCAATGTGGCTATCAATAATCGTGAAAATTGATAAACAATTGTGTAAATTTCTTGTTATTTCTTCTAGAATCAACAAAAAAGATAAAGGAATAATTATGACGAATAATAAATAAAATTTAACATACCTCCATATGATTTTTTTCAATAGTCATTAGATGGTGAAAATTAAGGTGTGTTAAAGGAAAAATATCATTAGTTTCTAATCATCAAAAAAGACTTAATTATGTAATTAGATCCATTATAGTTGTCCCTTTTTTTTTGTTGAAGGGTTTTTCTACAATATGAAAAGTTATTTTTAAGGGGTATAAATAGTCAAGTGGGGTGTAAATAAAACCACTCAAAAATAAAATCAGCAGCATAAGAATTCAATCAAAAGAAACTACACAGAACAGCTTCAATTGCACGAAATTGAATCCTTTTATGGGTGAATTATGACATCAAATTAGCAATTAAAAAATTAAACAACAATGCACAATTAATCAATGATTTGCTAGTGTATCTTTAGTTTTCATCCACTGCGTGCAACAAGAAGCTGAGAGGTTTCATATCTAAAAAATTTCCTCATAGCAAAACGCCAAAATCTCTTTCCTCTTTCATTAATTTCCTTTTCTCAATTTCACTAAAAGCTCATGAAAATCATCGAAACAAGCTCATGATCATCACAAACCTAGCTTATACGTACCAACAAAAATGTTTCAAACCAACTCACAAGAGAAAAAAAAAAAACCAAAAAAAAAAATCATGGTTAATTTCTCTCCATAATCAATAGAACAATGAAGACAAAGATCTAAAAAACCAAAAATCAAAAACCAAAGCAAAATTCCGTATCCAAAAAAAAATTGGAGAATCAAGAATTGAGAATGTGAAAAATCGAAATCTTGCATGGTCTGCTTTTGTTCCATAACCTGCCTACTGAAGCATTAGAGTAGTTAGCATCTTGTGTAACTATTTATTTATGGAAGTGAACAAAGAATATATACGGGGTAGATGGACTCTATTGTTTATTTTCATTTGTGGTTTTCGGGATTCGATAATGAGGGTGTGTGGGAATGTGGTTTATTTTTCTTTCAATTCTATGAGGGGCGTTGTAAATAGAAGAAATGAAGTATACGATAATTACAAAATAAAGCCAAAAATTGGGATAAAGACTCGTTCATAAAACTTAAACCACGCAAGGGCTTGCATAGAATGCATAAGCCATTCCATGCTAAACAACCCAAAAGGAGAAAAAGAAGACTTTCAAATTTAGAGGCACAAAATTATAGTAAAAAAAGAATTGAAGTCAACACAAATTTGAAACAAAAAAAAAAAAAAAAACAATTACGAGAATGGAAAAAAAAAATAACGTTTCAACTTTAAAAGCACAACCGTTCCAAAATATTGGGAAATTCCCCATTAAACTAATATATGTAAAACAACAATAAACATGACTCTTAACTCCAAAAAGAAGTCATGACAGCAAATTGCATCTTAAAAGGTTAAAACAAATTTGCTAAACCCAAATCGTAATCAAGCCAGTATAATAGTACAACAACGAAGAATGAATTTCTGAACAAAAAAAGACTTTATTTATAAAAACAAAGGGATAACATCATACCATGGTAGCAATCAAATCATGTATAAACAAATATACACAGACATGCTCATACAGTTTCAAAACACAGTTCCATATTATAAGTGACGTTTGTACTGCCTTGGTTTCCTTGCAAGCGCTGCCCAATATGTATCTTCTTCCATGTTTTAAGTTGATTATGTGCCATGATTAATTCGACTTCCAACTGTTAGAGCGCAAAATAAGGGTTACTAGTACTATTAGTCTATGAATAAAACATAGTGTCATTTGGTTATTTTTTTTTTTAACAGATTAGTTCTTAAACTTTGATTTTTTTTTTTTTTTCATTTTCATCAAGTAGTTTTAGTCTTAACACTAAAATTGATGAATGATTTCTTAAAAAGATGAATGAGATAAAGAAATAATTATAATATATGCAAAATGTTCTCTGTTGCATTGTTCTTAAAAACCCCGGCAACTTACAATATTCGTATTAATGTAACTATTCTCATAAAACTTCTAGTTGCTATGCCATCGGAATATAATTATCTTTATCAAATTTTATAAAATATTTGGTCATTTTTACTGTCGAGGACTAAAACGCTACAAAAACCAGAATTTATGGAGTAATCTACTAAGGAAAAAAAAAAAGTTCATGAACCCAAAGTCATGCGACACAAAAACATTCAAAATCAGCGTTCCAGTGCTATGTAAATAATAGGGTCAATTACATAATTATGCCGCCTAGTTTTAACTATTTTTCAACTTGTCAATTTATTTTTAGATATTATAAATGTATCCTTTAAATTTAAAAAACAATTATTTCAATTTCATCCTTATGAATAGAAAAAATTAAGCAAAACAATATGATACCCTTAAACTGTTGTGAAAAATATTATATAGATTTAAAACAAAAAAAATCCTAAAACAAAAACAGCAAATTTCAAAAAAATGATTTTAAGTATTATGGCTTTTGGATAAGAAAATTATTTTCTAAAAAATTTTCTTAAGAAGAAAAAATATTTTAGAAACAAATTCGACCTAGTTAAGGATATCTTTGTTTTTTCTCTATTTTTTTTCTATTCATAAAGCTTGCAATGGACAAAATTTAAACAAAATTTTAAATTCAAAGAATACCTTTATAATTTCTAAAATTAAAGAGATAAATTGAGAAATAAGTAAAACTATGAGGTACAATTATGTAATTAACCCATATAAATAAAATAAAAATAATCCTTTGATAGTCTTTTTTTTTTCTAATAATCCTACAATAATTTAACATGGGCCAATTTAGGTCAGAATGATGTTTTTATGTGCTAAATAATATCAATAATTTATTACTTATCCCGTCCTTGATAAGCCTTCTTTCTTTTTCTCAAATTTTTTTTTTTTAACTTTGTGCTGTTGGATAGAAGTTTTCAACTGCCATTGCTTTTGGACGATACAAGTGCTAGTTCTCTCTTTTTCCTTCTTCTTTTGTTTTTTCTCTTTTCCGTTTCGGTCGCTTGTTTGCTTTTTCAGAAAAATAAAATACACAAAAAAATTTGTCCTCTCTTTCCACTGTTGTGAGAGTTAGAAGACTCTCGACAGTTAGTAATTCTCCCGCAATTTTTTTATTCAGAAGAAAGTAATTCTGCTTCTATAAAGTATAAATCATATAAAAAGTACCGAAAAACAGGCAGAAAGTAAGCGCCTGTTTGATACAGCTTTTATTTGTGTTTTTAGTAAGTAAAAAGAAGAAAAATAAAAGTTGTATTTTTTCATTAAATGTTTAGAACCATGTTTTCAAAAGAGCTTTAATGGGTCAAAATGATTTCAATTATTTATAAAGGTCACAATAATATTATATTTAAGCTTTTAATGTATTATTGATATTTTAGTATAAGTTTCAAAGTAACTTTTAGAAATGCTTTTTTGAGAAACCACATTTTGTAGCTTTGACAGAAAGCACTTTTGGAGAGCAAAAACTCTTTTAACAGTTCATCCAAACACTTTCAAAAGAAACTTTTAAACTTAAGAAGTCAAAAATAGCTTTTAAAAAGTTCTCTCAAACAGGCCCAAAGAATTGAGATAATAAAAAAAGGCATGTGAAGCAAGTAGGTTATGCCTGCTTATTCGTGCTTTTTATATTATTTACATAAATAGATTACTTAACTATGCGGTGGATTTCTTTGTCCGATTCCAAGTGAATGGTGTGGAGATTTATATATAGCCAATTAGCTTACTGCTTAATTACGTAGACTTTATTCGGTCTATTTCAACAAAAACTTGGAGGTTTAGGGGGCAAAGTAAGGAGTTTTAAAAGTTCAGGGGTCAAAGTAGTAATTTTAAAGGTCAGAAGGCAAAATGAGAAGTTTTAAAAGCTCATGAGAGAAAGTGGTGATTTTTAAAATTCAAAAGTGAGAGAAATCCCAAAGTTTAAGGGCTATTTGTGTTAATAATCCTAAAAACAAAAATCATCTAAGACAATATATGTTGAACATGATCAACGTCCATGAGTGTTGAAAAATTACATATCTAATTTTAGTTATCATGTTTTTATTGTTAGGATAAATGTCCTTAAAACATATAAAGTTTTGTGAAGAACATATTTCCATTAAATATAGCAAGTTTTCAATGAAGTCGACCAATGGTGATACACAAACTGTTCTTAATCTTGAGTTATTAGTGAACTCCTCTTTATGAAATTATGTCTTTTGATTTACTCGATATGGATTCAAGAATCTAATCCCATCCCTTGTATTTTTTAGGCATAATAAAGTAAGCAACCATGAATATTAATATTATTAGATGGAATCCATTCTTTTTCTAACGAGAAGCAGATAAATAATTCTCATGAGTATTGATTTGGGTCTTGAATAATATGAGCGCTCCATTAGTGATTAAGTTTACGAATTAATTAATCATTAGAGGATCAATAGCACTCAAGAATAAAAAAGAAATTAGAGAGGTTAACGGATTTTGCCTAGCTCTAATTATGAATTATTCATAAAGGATCAATTTATATGTAATGACTATATTAAACGAACGATTCTAAGAAATTAATTATATCCATAACTTCAAGAGTGCGGTTCCAAGTATTGAGTGGAATTATATTGGAATTAATAAAAGAGTTAATATTGATTAAGGAGCTTGATTAATATATTGTTTTAATGGTGCTTAGTGTTAGACTAGGTGCTCTAATGATTAAATGATGTAATAGTTTTAGAGACATTTAATCAATAAAAAGTTTATTATTTATTTTCATATATCAAATGTTGTCCTTTTTATGTTTCTATAAGTTAAATATATGATAAGCAAACAAAAGTCTAAGACTGTTAGTCTAAATCTTTAAGATTGTACAGATTATGTGAAAGATATGATTCTTAAAGGTGATAGTATAAATAATAAGGTCCGCAATTGAGGGAACAAAAGTTGGGTACTTTATTCATTTTAAGATTATTATGCTGTCTACATCCCCACGAGAGGTTACTTGTCTTAGTTATCGAAGTTGGACTCCGCAAGTAGAAACAATGGTATGTTGTCATAGGTGACAATATATTTGATCAAGACTAAAGATGAATTGATTTGATTAATAATTCTGTTTGCTTTAAATCAATTCACTTCAAACAATCATATGTGTCATATTTTAATCCTGAAATGAATTAATAAGCCTGTAGTCTTGACTTGCATCTTTTCATATACTAAATGGTGACCTCTTGTATTAGACGATGGTACACATGCTGGTATGTTGGAGAGATAACTATTGATTGACATAGACTTCTTATTCATAGATATGGAATCTATAGTTCTTTTGTAGCGTACATCATATTCACTTATAAGCATTATCTTGTCATTAGAACATTTAACTATTTAGATATATAGATGTAACCGAATGGTGTACTATTTATACATAGTAAGTAACCGAATGTGTACTATTTATGAATAGTAAGGATTCCAATGGTGATATAATAGAACATAAGATAAAAATAATCGGAAAGATAAGACAAAATTTATCCTTACGCTAATTGTGAATATCCTATGGAGATGTTACATATTATGATATGTCATAGACAATAAACTTATTGAAGTTTCATAATTTTATATAGTTCAAAAATGCAGCTCAAAGCTTGTAGCTTGTAGTGGAATAGCTTAGAGTTAATAATTATAAAATATATATATCAGGATATGTTATTTTATAATTATAGGAGCTTGATCTATATATGTCCATCAGGTCTTCTTTGCCAGCTCATAATATTTTCTACAATGATACAACTTGCTTTTCCTACAGATTGGTAACTTATGTTATTTATTAGATTGGCTAAAATTCGATATATTGGATTTAATAATTCATATTGGTTTATTGGCTGAATTAATTTTATGAATTAATTCTAGATGAGCATGTTGAATTATTTAAAATAAATTTTATTTATATGAGATTATCTATATAAGACTGTTTTAATCAAATAACTTCTCTATTGAATTATTTGAATTAAAATTGAGGCTCTTCAAAGGATACTCGGATTAAATAAAGTAGGATTTATCCATTACATTCTGTTTGAATTAATGGGATAAATCTCAAGAGCTAAAAAGCACCATGGAAGTACTACCACGACGGGCTAGTCGACCAAACTCAATATAGGCTAGTCGACTAGACTTGCCACATTAGCAATCCATTTGCTTTACGCGTTTTACTCAAAAAATTGAACCAAACTCAAATTTTGAGGCCAAATTTGATAAGGACTTGCCTCAATCCTACTACTATATAAAGGAAACTATTTTTTGTTGTTTCTTAGATCACTTGAGAAATTTAGAGAGAGTATTCTAAAGAGAGAAACTTCGAAATTCCCATAGGGTCATTGTTAAACATCCCACAGCTTAGCTCTTGGTTTTTTCTCATGGTTGGAAGGAGAGGTCACTTGAGGAAAAACTAAATGACATGCGACCACCTACATTCCGATCATGGAAAGAAAATAACAAAGAAGACCAGTTGGTTGAGGCTTTTCTAGTAGATTTATCCGGTTGTAGGTCCTACAATTTTTTGTTCTCCTAAAAGGTACGAAAAATCTTTTATTAATTTATATACATAGCATATTTAACTTATTTTCAAAAAAAATGTTTTTATTTAAAATTTTTAAAATCCATAACGTTCATGTTTTCCAAGAATTGGTATCAATGCCATGGTTTTATGGAGTTTTTATAAGTTTGTGATCATGCTATATACATAAATTATGTGATCTTAATCTTCCTATGCTTGAATTATTTTTTTAAAGAGTTAACACTCTAGGGTTTCTACATATAATTATATGTTGTTATGAAATTATATGGTGAATATTTATTAATTAATTATTGTTGATTAAATTTCTGTTTTAACTATTATATTAATTAATTAATTTTGCTGGTTATGGTTCCTTAGAAGTTAAAATGTATATCAAGGTTTTTCATGTAATTAGATGGCGGTCTATCATCACCGTCTAGGATTTATTATTTTAATTTTAGTTTGTAAATTTGTATTTAAATAATTATTTGAAGTGAAGATGGAATTGATTGTTGGATTATTTATTTTCTATGTTTATAAAATTTTTTGTAAGTTTTTTAAAAATTGTAATTAAAATTAAAACTATAAAAATAATGAAGAAAAGGCTTCACAGATTTTGGAATGTGATGGCATGGTCAACCAGGGTATATATATAGTGTGGTCAACCACGAGGAGATAAAAAGCCATTTTCTGCTATTTTTGTGAGGTTTTTCTTCTATGGAACAATTTTGAGAAAAACAAATGAGACTTTATGATAGCCATAAAATAAATTTCGATCTGTCTGAGATTGAAATTAAAGACAGATATTACGTGAAGAAGGATACTATTAGAAGATACAAGATGAAGAATTGATAAAATGTTTCAATTCATTTTTTAATCTTTATTTTCTTTTTTCTAAGGTGGAACCATAATATTGCAGTTATTTATTATATTGCTAGTAGCTTTGCATGTTGTGTTGCTTGTTTTGCATTATAATATGTTTTACCATATATGTTGATAACATGTCATATAGAATAATGAGTGCTGCTCATTAAAATTTGTTCATGCATGTTAATATGAAACCTTGATTTCTAAAATATTTAGTGGGAGAAGGTTTTTGAAGAGAGGACCTAAGGCCTCTATTATTGGTGCATAGGTAACACATGATGGTTCCAACCCTTTGGAAGGGATACATCATGTACCGGGTTAGATCTCTGAGAGGATAATTTGCTTTAGCATGTTTTATCATTGTTCATTCCTAGGTGTCGATTATAAACAATGAATAAAGTAGTTGAAATGATAGTTAAACACTCAAGATTAATTTTACTATTAACCTCCTCTAGAAACTCTGTTAATAAAGCTAGTGGCAAAAAAAAAATGATTATTAGTATATGCTAGATCAAATGGGTCTTCGATGGTATATACTAATCAGAGGGGATCCGTGTTCCTAATTGAATTTGGCAAGTCTCCCCTGGGCAGCTTGTTGAATTTTGAGTTGAGGATTGTCATTGTAAGGTTGTGATTTTTTAAAGGTTTTGACACATAAACACATTGAATGTTTGTTTATGTTTGATATATGATTCTTTATTGCAGATCAAAATGTCTAAAAATGCTTTATCTTAAGAACACATTAACTAGCGAGAATTATAATGATTAGAAAAAGGAACTTGAATATCATCCTTTTCTTTAAGAAACTAAAATTTGTCCTAATAATTCTCTATCTTCCTTTGCCTACCGGCGAATCCACTAACAAACAATGATCGTTGAAAATGATCGCTGGAGGGATGCTGATGATCAGGCCTGTTGTTACATCATAGCTAGCATGAATAATGTGCTACATGCTCAACAAGAAAATTATGAGACTGCTTAATAGATCTTGGATAATCTTGAAGATATGTTTGGAGGCCAAGCCTTAATAAAATGGTGAAGAGCTCTTTAGAAGTTTCTTAACTGCAATACAAGAAGAAGGTGCCTTATGTTTCGACAGTGGGTAGTCTAATGTATGCTATGCTTTGCACACAACCCAACATATATTATGTGATCAAGATAGTAAGTTGATTTCAGCCAAATCCAAGACCAAACCATTGGGTTGTGACTAAGCATATGTTCAAGTACTTGAGAACGACTAGAGGTTATATGCTAGTTTATTCCTATGAGGATTTAACACTTATTGGATACATTAATTCTGTTTCTAATCTTGTCTAAATTCAAGAAGATTGACTTCAAGTTCTGTGTTTACTCTGTGACAAGGTGCCATTGTTTGTAGAAGTGTCAGTAAGATTGCACTTTGGATTTAACGATGGAGGCCGAGTATGTGGCAGTTAATGAAGCTTCAAAAGAAGTTGTGTAGCTCCATAAGTTCCTTGGGGATCTTGAGGTGGTTTTTGGTATGGACAAGCCGATGTCATTGTATTATAATAACACTATAGCGATAGCTAATGCTAAAGAACCAAGATTTTATAAGAAGAATAAACATATACATTAGAAGTATCATGTGATAAAGGACTTCATTGAAGGTGGACATGTTGCAGTATGCAAGATTGCGTTTGAGGACAATATAGCTCATTCTTTCATGAAGACACTACCAAGAGGGTTTTTGAGAAGCATGTAGAGTATATGGGGATGTGAAACATGTCATATTTACTCATTTAGGGCAAGTGGGAAATTGCTAGACTAGATGCCCTAAGAATTAAATGATATAATAAGTTTCATTTAATTAATAAAGAGTTTATTTGTTGTTAAATATCAAATGTTGTCCTTTTTATATTCATTTTTGTTCAATATATGATAAGAAAATAAAATTATAAAATTATTCGTCTAAACCTTTAAGATCGCTCATACGATGGACAGATTATATGGAAGACATGAATCTTAAAGGCGATAGTTTAAATAATAAGGTCCATAATTGAGGGAATAAAGTTAGGCAATTTATTCATATTAAGATTGTTATGTTGTCTATATCCCTAATGAGAGATGACTTGTCTTGATCATCGGAGTAGGATTCCATGAGTAAAGAGACATTGGTATATTGTCATAGTAATGAAATATTGGATCGGGACAAAAGTTGAATTAATTTGGTTAATAATTCCATTTGTTTAAATTAATTCACTTTAGACAATCATATGTGTTATGTCTTAATCCTAAAATAAATTAATGGGCTCGTATTCTTGACTTTGTCTTTTGATGTACCAAAGGGTGACATCTTGATTTGATGATGGTATGCATACTGCTGCTTTGGAGACATAGCTCTTGATTGACGTAGACTTGTTATTGATAGATATGGAACCTATAGCACTTTTGTAGACTTAATGATATTCTCCGATAGGTATTATCTTGTAATTGGAAGACTAAAGCCCTCAGCCGTTTGGATATATACATGTAAGCAAATGGTATGCTATTTATGAATAGCAAATATTCCAATGGTGAGATAAACATAAAATAAAAAATAATCAGGAAGGCAAAACAAAATTTATCCTTAAGCCGATTATATATATTCTATAGAGATGTTACACATTATGATATGTCATGGAGGATTAGCTTATTGGAGCTTCGTAATTTTATATAATTTAAGAGTGTAACTTTAAGCTTTTAGTGGAGTAGCGTTAAAGTTGATAATTATAAAATATATGTATCTAAGATTTGTTATTTTATAATTATAGGATCTTGATCTATATATGTTCATCAGGTTCCCTTTACTAGCTCATAATAATTCATGTAATGATACGGCATGTTATTTCCTACATATTGGTGACTTATATTAATTATTAGATTGGATGAAATTTGATAGATTTGATTTAATAATTTATGTTGGTTTATTGGTTGAATTAATTTTGTGAATTTATTCAAGATAAACTTGTTGAATTATTTGGATAATATTTTATTTGATGGGAGATTATCTATATATGACTGTTTTACTCAGATAACTTCTCTATTGGGTTATTTGAATTAAAATTGAGGCTTTGTCTAAGATTTTCATGTGAAATAAGATATTCTGAGATTTTTAGATTATCGCTTGATTGGCAAGTTAGTTGCCAAGTTCGATGGGCCGGTGTTGCCAGTTCGATAGGCCAATTGCATAGTTTGATTGGCCGACCATGCGATAATCCTATCACAAATTTTTGTAGAGATTGACCCTAAATTTGACCACTATATGAAGGGAACTATTTTTCATTGTTTCTCAAATCATTTGAGAAATATTGAGTGAGTTTTTCTTTAGAAAAACTCTAAAACTTCCATTTTGATGGTGGAAAGAGAATAGCAAGGAAGACCAGTTGGTTAAAGCTCTTCTAAAATGTTCTTCTCTAGTCAGAGTTTCTATAGTTTTCAGTCTACTAAAGAGGTATTTAAGATCTTTTATTAATTTATGTACTTAGCATGTCAAACTTGTTATTTAAAAAAAATTGATTTAAAAATTTTAAAATTTTAAAATTCCGTTGCATATCGTTTTCCAACAATATATTCATATTGTAGGTAAGTAATCTGTATGCAACTTTTAATGGATAGTGATGAGTGATAGATGAATAATGGAGATGGGTATGGATACCGCTTACAAAAGTATCTTTCGCAATAGTTGTAAAATGAATATGTATGTATGTATTTATAGTTTTATGCAAGTTTGATTTAAAAACATGAATTGTAATTTTACAATTTTAGTCTAAGTTATTTAAGACTAATAAATTGTAATATAATTATATTAGAAGTTTAAATAAGTTAATTAAAGTAATAATTAGTGTTAAAAATATTTTAAAAGATTTATTTTAACAAAGGAATTGTTTTAAGGAAATTAATTTAAGAAAGTAGTATTATGTTGAAAAAATTTGTTTCGTAAATTTAGTATTTTACAATAAATTAAGATTAAAAATATGATTATGTAGTTAAGTAATGACCACGCAGGCAAAGTTGTTACAATTGGTATCAGAGCCAGTGTTTTCCCATCATTCTTTATATCGTCACACGTTTGCTATGCCACAGTCTAAGCAAGTTAGTTTTAGTTTATGTTAAGTAAGTTATGATAGCTTATAGGTAACGTCTTTTGTATGACGACTCAACCAGACGAACGACATGCTAGGATAGTTCAAGATATGTCTTCATAGCCAGACGTTAAGCCTAGTCACTATGACACACCAAATTACCAGGAGCTATATTAGATGTCAACTTACCAAACAAGCAAGATAATACCTGGAGGTGCAGAATCGTGTGAACCGACACTTCGAGATAATTGACTCATGAAGCATGAATCTAGATAAGGACATATGGAGCTACATTAAACGGTTCGAAAGAAAATTTTTGCTAAGGCTTTCCTTCAAGATAAGTGAAAAGCAAAGGAGCAAATTCTTCTTCAAAGGATTACTATCAGAGATGCTAATGATAGGACACCTTTCTCGAAGCATGTTTGAGCATTGTGCCAAGAAGGGATTCCCAGTGTGGATCATTAGCAAGCAAAAACTAGACAAGTGACGTATTAGATAACTAAGCAAGTCTGTGTATGGTATAAAGAAGTAAAATTTACGAATAGCAGTAGCTTTTGGTAGGAAGAATCCTATGTTATGTGCTAGTCAGAGTCGTGGAAGGTCTCAAACACAACAACGATCTAAGCAATGAATGCTAACTTAAAAATGTTTGGCAATGATATGAAGTTATGAATGATATGGATAAGTGTGTTATATGTTTGACTTTTATGATTAATGCTTTTTAATTGTATTGTAAATACATTACGGCTTACTAGTACAACGTAACGTTTAATGAAGCTATATGATAAGGTCTATAAGTAACCCAATAAGAACTTGACCTCTTAGGTTATAGTGAAAGAAAGAGAGATCTTGTCTAATTGGAATCTCGATAAGTATAAGTACGTGGATTCTTATAAGGATTCTTGAGGCAAATAGACATCTAAGAGATAAGAAAAGAACTTCCCAAAGGTTACAAACAGTCTATGGGTGATTACTTCTATATTAGTATCTGACTGAATCGACCTTGTTCTGGTGGTCTTAGAATGAGATATTCCCTCCCTAACCTATAATCGTAGATTGGTTAATTACCATCCTATAAGAAATTAGAATTATGCTGAGTAAAGATTGCAAAAGTGAGATACTATTTTTCAAAACCAATAGGATGTAAGTAACATCACCAGGACATCATATGATAAAGGAGATGATTCCAGACCAATTCAATATCTGGACCACCTTAACTAGAGCTACGTAGCTCAGATAAAGTACCCAATACAAAGGGAAACCGAAAGGAAATTTTCAAGAGGAAGACACAGTCTGCTATGGAATTTGATAGCACCTGGTCATCAATAAGTAGAGAACCAATTTAATGATAAGCACATAAAGATGTTTTCTTAGGGGAACGAATAGAAAATCATTAGATGAAGTAATAGACTTATGCCATCTTATTAGTAAGCCAAGGAGATCATCTTAAATATATATGTTTTCCTTCTAGATAATAAAGCCTTCAGATGGGCAAGAGTCATGGATAAGCAAGATTAAGGACCCTAGAGTCAAACACTGAGCCCTTTTAGTAATTAAATGCTACTAAATATGAACATAGAAATGAGAGACACCCTATGACTAGCTAAGACGTGCCGTATCGAGGAGAAATCCTTTGTAGTTAATAGTAGAGTGAATCAATAAGAATATCGCTCTACCTTTTAAGAAGAACTTAGTTACATAGCTAAGGGTTGGAACTACCTTATCTTCATTAGGGAATTCTAAGTATGTTTGGTGACTTAATACATTTATGACTACGACACCACATGGAAAGCAGAATCCTATGGGACTAGAACACCAAGGAAATCTAATCAATATGAATAGTAAGTATAAGCGTAAGATGTCAAGACTTAGGACATAGTAGCAGTTTAAGGGCATTTATATGCCTTTCCTGACTCCAATAAAGGGTGTGCTTAGATTACGCAAGAGATAAAGACATGGGGAGGATGACACGTGTATGTACACTAAGTAAGATGGCACCCCTAAAGTTAGCAAACACGTCTTAACAATTGGGGTTATATAATAGACCTATAAGACTTGTCAAAAATTTTTCCAACCTCTATAAGACCAATGAAATTCATCATTTCACAAGTTAGATCATGTAGCAACTAAATACTAGTACCTAAGATTAAAGTGTTACAGGTAACACTTTAGTAACACTTTAGGAATATTATGACATATTATAGCACAAGTCTTATGAAAGGGTCTAAGATTAAGTGTCAATCCCTTGTTGTTCATCTAAAGGGTAGAACATGATAAGAAGAAATGAATAGATTTTCTTCAGAAGAAATTAAGAAGCCATTGAGTCAATAATCTGAGCACATAAGTGCACCTCTTTGTTATTCCCCACCTCCAATCCATCCATAGAAAGAAAGACAATGCAATATGAAGGGCTTCCCTGATATAACCATCCTTATCCTGAGAAGAAGACCTAATTAAATTCAAAGTTAAACTCAATGATTAGATTTACAATACGGCTCGTAGGTCCATTTCCCTCGTTCGGTTAGGTATTCCCTCAAGTGTCCTTTCTCTAATAATTAGGAGAGGTACTTCCTCAAGTGTCCTTTCTTTAATAATTTTGCGTTCTCGATTTGCATAGCCTTGTAGTCAATCGTCAAATGTCCTGTGTTTTTGTGAAACTCGCAGTACTTTATATGGTCTCAAGATTGGCTAGGGGCCATTTTGTTTGGCCATCTAACGTAGTCCTTTCCTTTTAACTAGGTGATCAATTTAGTTGAGGATATGTTTAGTGTATCCCTTGGTGGCAACAATGGCCTACTCCCCCTTGCGATTTTCACTCTTTTTTCTTTCTTCATTCCCTTCTTGATGGTGTTCTTGTTTGTCCTCTTCGTTCTGGTCGAGTCTTTGGTTGTTTCACAACCTCTTGTTTTGCTCTTCTTATGAGTTTTCTTTCACATCACTCGTTTTCTTCTTTGAGATCGATCCATCCCTTGGCTCTATTCAGTGCCTCCTAGATTGTTTATAGGTATTCTGAGTAGATGTTATTTTTGAATGAAGACTTATGCAAGAGTCCATTCTTTAAAGCCTCTTGAGCTGTCCTAGCCTCTAAATCTGGAATCTCTAAGATGGCTTTGCTAACCTTTAATGTAAACCCGTAGCGATTTTCCTAGGCTTTGAATTACGGACTAAAGGTCCTTGCTTTTTTTGCCTGTCTTGATATGCATAGGGTAGGATTTGACAAAGGAGTCCGCCAACTCTTCAAAGCTATCAATCGTTCTAGTGGGCAAGTTGCTGAACCATCAGAGGGCTGGTCCTCTCAAACTTTGTATGAACAATTTGCACATCATTTCATCTAATATCAAATCTGGAATGTTGGTCACACTAACGACATTCTTATACTATAGGAGGTGATCCTTTAGGTCCATGGTTCCGTCAAAGCATGCGAACACGAGGTTTTCATACTTAGTAGGAATGACGAAGTAAGCCTCCTTATAAATGGGGTCTCACTTATATTCTTTGTGATGTCATCGAGTGCTAAGGTCTTGCTCGTAGCTTTGGTAAATTTTTTATTGATTTCCTTTTAGACCATTCTGGCGTTCTGGTCAAGCATGATTTTCATCATTTGCTAGATGGCCTCCGCAATTAATAAGGTCAGCATTCGTATGGCTTCCACTTGTATGGCACATGTCTTTCATCATTTGCTGGATGGCCTCCATGGTTAACAAGGACGGCATATATACAGCTTTTGCTTGTATTCTTTGCTCGATCTCTTTATTCGACCTCCAAGATGTTTGTAGATTTTCTCTACTTACACTCTGTTGAGCATTCATAGCTGTTGCTGTCACCAACGGTGTTGATATCATTGTAGTTGTAGTTATTAGTGTAGGCACTAAAGTTGTGTATAATGTTGAAAAAACAATATGCAGCAGAATTTTAAAAAATTTTGTATTAGAGTATTTTCCAAAACACAAGTTTGACATACTATATGCATGAATTAACCAGATCTTAGTAACCTTGTAATGTCGAAGAACTCCGACAGTTCGTGAAGAGAAGTAACGTTCTAGAAGAGCCTCAACCAACTGGTTTTCTTTGCTATTATCTATCCACGATAAGAGTGAGTGTGGGCTCACACGTACAGCTCTTCCTCCAGGTGACTCTCCTTCCTACCAATTGAGAGAACCCAAAGCTATTGTTCATGATTTGTGAACAAGAGCTCTTAGAGAGTTTCAGAATCTCACCAGCAGAATTTTACTCTTAATCTCTCAATTGATATAAATAACTTGTGAGACTCACTCCCTATTTATAGAGGTTAGGTCTAGGCTTAGTCCTCATCAAATAAGGTCTCAAAAATTTGAATCAGAATCAAATTCGGATCAATATCTGATAAAATTTGCGTGAAAATGCATGATTTTTTATTCACATATAGGCAAGCCGATCTACCTAACGGGCAGGCCAAACTTGAGGATCGACATGCCGAACTGGCGAAAAAAATATCTCAGCGAATCTTTTATTTTTCACCCAAGATTCTATAGGATAAAGCCTCAGTTTTAATTCAAATAACCCAATAGAGAAGTTATCTAATTAAAACAACTTTATTTAGATAATCTCTAAGAAAATAAATGGATTCCTAATAATTCTACAAGTTTATCTTGATTTAATTTATCCGAAATTAAATCAACTATAAACAGATAAGAATTATCCAATCTCAATAATTCAACAAGTTTATCTTGAATTAATTTTGTCACAATATTAATTCAACCGATAAATAGACATGAATTATTTAATTCTTTCGAATTTCAACCAATCTAATAAATCTGATGTAAGTCACCAATTATTAAAAAAGCATGCCGTATCGTTACAGGATTTTGTAAGCTAGCAAAGGGGATTAAATGGACCTATATAGTTTAAGTTTTCGATAATTGTGAAACCCAATATCCTAGATATACATTTTATAATTATCAACTCCAACGCAACTCCACTAAAAGCTTAGAACTGCACTCTCGAACTATATAAAATTACGAAGCCCATATAACTAAGTCTCCATGACATATCATGGTGTATCGTATCCCCATAAGATTATCCATAATCAGCTTAAGGACAAGTTCTGTCTTACCATCCCAATTATTTTTATCTTACATTCTATTATCTCACCATCGGAAAACTTACCATCTAAAGACAGTATACCATTCGGTTACACCTATGTATCTAAATGATTGAGCGTCTCAATTTTCCAATTACAGGATAATGCATATAAGAGGATATCACCACTCCTAAAGAAGAGCTATGGATTCCATATCTATGAATAACAGGTCTACGTCATCAAGAGTCATGCCTCTAATGTACCGGCATGCATACCATTATTAAATATAGGTGTCAGCCTTTGGTATATCAAAAGACACAAGTCAAGACAACGGGCCCACTATTCATCTCAAAATTAAGATACAATATAAATGATTGTCTAAAGTAAATAGATTTGCCAAAATAGAATTATTAATCCAAATCAATTCACTTTGTGTCTCGATCTAACACATTGTCACTTATGACAACGTGCCAATATTTCTATTCACGGAGTCCATCTCTGATGACCAAGACAAACCATCTCCCAATAGGGATATAGACAACATAACAACCTTTACATGAATAAAGCGTCCTACTTTATTCCCTCAATTGTGGATCTAATGATTTAGACCGCCAACTTAAGAATCGTGTCTTCTGCATAATCTGTCTATCATATGCCCAATTCTTAAAGGTTTAGACCAACAATCTCAAACTATTATTTGCTTAACATACATTCAACAAATACGAACGTAAAGAGGATAAGATTTGGTATATAAATAATAAATGAATTCTTTATTGATAAAAATGTCTCCAAAAACTTATTACATTTTTACTCCTTAGGACATACATGTCTAATAATCTCCTACTTGCACTAAGTGCGTAAATATGACAAATCTCGCATCCCCATAGCTTCCACATGCCTCTCGAAGACTCTCCCAGTAAGTGTCTTCGTAAATGGATCAGCTAAATTGTCCTCTGACATGATTTTGCACACCATGACATGCCCCCCCTCGATGAAGTCCTTTATCACATGATACTTTCGATCAATATGCTTACTCTTCTTATGAAATCTTGGTTCCTTAGCATTAGCTACCACTGCACTGTTATCACAATAAAATGATACTACCTTATCCAAACCAAAAACTACCTTAAGATCACCAAGGAATGTGTAGAGCCATACTACTTCTTTCGAAGCATCACTAGCTGCCACATACTCGACCTTCATTGTTCAATCCGAACTGCAATTTTGCTGCACACTTCTCCAACTGATGGCACCAGCATCCAAAGTAAACATAAAACCCGAAGTCAATCTACTAGAATCCAAACAAGATTGAAAATCTGAGTTAGTATATCCTAAAGGAGTTAAGTCCTCACCTGAATACACAAGCATATACCCTTATATACCCTTGAGTCCTTCTCAGGTATTTGAAAATATGCTTAACCACAACCTAGTGGTTCAGTCTCGGATCCACCTGAAATCGACTTACAATCCTGACTGCATAATAAATATCAGATCGTGTGTAAAGCATGGCATACATGAGACTACCCACTACCGAAGCATAAGGCACCTTCTTCATGTATTCTCTTTTTTCCTCAGACTTTGGAGTGTCTTTCTTAGAAAGAGTAATTCCATACCTAGATGGTTGCCCACCTTTCTTAGAATCCTGCATTGCAAACCTCCTGAGAATTTTATCTATATGCCTAGCTTGTGACAAAGCTATCATTTTGTTCTTCCTATCCCGAAAGATTTGGATACCGAGAACAAAATTAGCCTCACTCAAGTCCTTTATGTCAAACTACTTGGTCAACCATAATTTGACCGATGACAATGCCCTAGTGTCATTGACAATTAGCAGAATGTCATCTACATAGAGTAGTAGAAAGACCACATTCCCATACTTAATGTGTTTGTAAACACATGACTCATCTATAATTTGTGAAAACCATAAGTTTTGATCACCTGATCAAATCTTATGTTCCAAGAACGGGAAGCCTACTTAAGTCCATAAATTAACTTTAGCAGCTTATAAACCTTACCCTCTTGACCCTTGACCTTGAACCCGTCTGGTTGTTCCATATAAATGGACTCATTAAGATAGCCATTTAGAAAAGCCGTCTTGACATATATCTGCCAAATCTCGTAATCGAGAGCGGCAACTATGGACAAGAGAATTTGGATGGTCTTAAGCATAGCTACAAGTGAAAAGGTTTTCTCGTAATCAATTTCTTCCTTTTGCCTATAACCCTTAGCTACCAGTCTAGCTTTAAAGGTTTCGACCTTTCCATCCATTCCTCTTTTCCTCTTGTAGTCACTTACACCCTATAGGTTTTACTCCTTTGGGAAGATCCACAAGCTTCCAAACCTGATTTGTCTCCATAGACTTCATCTCTGTGTTCATGGCCTCTGTCTAGAGTTTTGAACAACATCCTCCATAGCCTCTACGTAAGTATAAGGATCCCTGTCATGTTCATCTGGTTCAGCCAAAAAGGCCTCCCTATTGAACATATACCTCTCAGGTTGACGCCCGATCCTCCCACTACGCTGAAGCCTCTTAGGTTGTTGTTCAGGTTCATTTGGTTTTACTGCACTGATCAAAACAATTTCATTCAAAATCGCTGGAGTGATTGGATCACTCCTAAACTCCTCAAGCACTACTTTGCTTCAAGGTTTAAAGTCGTCAACGTAACTCTCCTTAAGGAAAGTTGCATCATTGAAACCACGACTTTATTTTCCTTTGGGTTATAGAAATAACCCCCTTTAGTCCCTTTTGGATATCCTGCAAACGTGTAAACTTCCGAACATACTTTCAAATTATTCGCATCCTTAAACAGGACATGAGTTGGACATCCGCATATGCAAATATGGTTTAAGGATGTTGTCCTGGCCATCCACAACTCGTGAGGAGTTTTACAGACTGATTTTGAAGGCATATTTTTCAAAAGATAACATGCGGTTTGTAGTGCATATCCCCAAAAGGATAAAGGCAATGATGAATAACTCATCATGGACCTAACCATGTCCAATAAACTCCTCTTCCTTCTCTCTGCTACGCCATTCTGCTGCGGAGTGCTCGGCGCAGTCAAATGAGATAAAATCTCATTTTCTAATAAGTGTCCTAGAAACTCATCAGAAAGGTATTCTCACCTCGATCGGATCAAAGTGCCTTTATGGGTCTACCCAATTGTTTTTCCACTTCAGCCCGAAACTCCTTGAATTTGTCAAAAGTTTTGCTTTTGTGGTGCATCAGGTACACATACCTATATCTTGAGTAATCATCAATAAAAGTAACAAAGTACTCATACCCTCCTCATGCATGGATGTTCATAGGTCTGCAAACATCACTATGCACAAGCTCTAGAACCCTTTCGGCCCTATTGCCCTTAGACCCAAATGGTCTTTTGGTTATTTACCCTCCAACAAGATTTACATTGACGTATATGTTAGACATGTATGCCCTAAGGAGTAAAAATGTAATGAGTTTTTGAAGACATTTTTATCAATAAAGAATTCATTTATTATTCATATACCAAATCTTGTCCTCTTTACGTTCATATTTGTTGAATGTATGATAAGCAAACAATAGTCTGAGACTGTCGGTCTAAACCTTTAAGAATTGGGCATATGATGGACAGATTATCCAAAAGACACGATTCTTAAGGTGACGGTCTAAATCATAAGATCCGCAATCGAGGGAATAAAGTTGGGCGCTTTATTCATGTAAAGATTGTTATGTTGTCTATATCCCTATTGGGAGATGGTTTGTCTTGACCATCGGAGGTGGACTCCGTGAATAGAAACATTGACACGTTGTCACAGGTGACGATGTGTTGGATCCGGACATAAAGTGAATTGATTTGGATTAATAATTCTATCTTGGCAAATTGATTCACTTTAGACAATCATTTGTATTGCATCTAACCCTAAGATGACTAGTGGGCCCGTTGTCTTGACTTGTGTCTTTTGATGTGCCAAAGGGTGACACCTACATCTTAATAGTGGTATGCATGCCGGTACGTTGGAGGCATGACTCTTGATGACGTAGACCTGTTATTCATAGATATGGAATCCATAGCTCCTCTTTAGGAGTAGAGATATCCTCTTATATGCGTTATCCTGTAATTGAAAAACTGGAGCGCTCAACCATTTGGATACATAGGTGTAACCGAATGGTATACTGTCTATGGATGGTAAGTTTTCCAATGGTGAGATAATGAAACGTAAGATAAAAATAATCAGGAAAGTAAGACAGAACTTGTCCTTAAGCCGATTATGGATAATCCTATGGGGATACGATACACTGTGATATGTCATGGAGACTTAGCTATACGGGTTTCGTAATTCTATAGAGTTCGAGAGTGCAACTCCAAGCTTTTAGTGGAGTAGCGTTAGAGTTGATAATTATGAAATGTATATCTGGGATAT
>CAMOHE010055540.1:1820-25962 GCA_946598075.1 Artocarpus hirsutus
TTCCTATAGTTTATGATGATTATCCATGCTTGGGAATTGAGAAAACAGGTTAGATTTGAGAATTTGAAATTTGGAATGCCGAGACCCGTGCGTGGAAATTTCTGGAATTTCCCAGATCGGCAGGCCGAACTTCGTGTTTGGCAGGCTGGATTCAAAGGATCGGCAGGCCGGATTCATCCGACCGGCAGGCCGAACCTAGGAATGTTTGGCCGACCGGACTTGGCTTTCCGGCAGGCCGAACCAGGGGAACCGGCAAGCCGACCGAGCAAGGGAAAATTTTGTAATTTTCACCAATTTTAACTGTTTTGAACCCTGATTTAAATTTCAACTTTGTACAATGATTTTATAAACCTAAATGGCACACTAGGACACCATGAGATGATTTAGTATCATAGGATATCTCGGGTTAGATGCTAATGAGCTAAGTTACTATGCATTTAGGATTTGTGCGTGGATCCGCGGAGCTAACGTATAGCGGACTCGGATTATGGTGTAAGACACCGGTACGAGTATTGAGGTAGGACTTCTACCCCTTTCTTTGGTAAAATGCTTTCGCCTTAAAAGGATTTTTATAAAAATGTATTCAAATGGCTTGTTGATAAAGGATTTTTATTATCTGTTTTCTAAAACAGCAGATTGAGATGGATTTTATAATAAACTTCATAATGAATATGAATGATTATATCTAGTAAAGAAGAAATCTTATGAATCAAAGAGATATATATATATATATATATTTGAGGGCATGATGCCATATCAGAGATCGGGTTGTGTAGTGAACGACCTTGGGGGCAGGTCCCGAAACCCAGCTGGGCCACTACGGTGGTGAGTCATGTATGGTTTGCCCAGGAAAGGAAAACGGTATTCTTTCTGGTTAATTCATTTGAATTATTTTTGGAAGATTATATTTTATTTAATTTCACATTTAATTATTTATTCGTTGATTGTTCCAGTTCATTTTTATATGTTTATTTGATTTATGCAATTTCTTTTAAAGTTGAATAATTTTCAAATATAGTCCTACTGAGCCTTTCGCTCACATTTTATCTGTTTTAAAATCTTAACCCCAGGTGGATATCAGCATAGGATTGGAGAGGAGTCCGCTGACCAGACTTATGACCCGTAGAAGAATTTGGTAGGTTAAATTACAATTCAAGGCATGTAAGGCTTTAACTTCTCTTTTATTCTAGACTGTGGTTGTATCATAATATTGTCAGTACCATATGTGTGTGCACAATATGTGGGCCAGTGGGACTCATACGTGTTCCACCCCATATTTAATTATTTTAATGTTATTTCTATTTGTTTAATTATTATGATGATTCATTTATTTCTTTAACTTTTCTATTCAAACGATTTTAAAATTATCACTTTTTAAATCATAAATTTAATTCTAAAACCTTGTTTTTAACTAAATCTTTATTTATTTAACTTAATTAAACCACCACGTCACCTCCCGTACTCCGGGGCGTGACATTATTCGTTTTCACGTTTCTAAATACTAAGTAGACTGCTCCTTTGCGAACTAATTATAACTTCTATAACTTGATTTTAATGTAGCTAAGTGGTTGCGTAAGTTTAATAAAGGGTGAGCAAAGTGAGGTTTTCATCGTGATTGTATTTCATATATTTCATTACCAAAATTATTTATTTAAACAATTATTTCAATAAACAATTAACATAAAAATAAAAGGGTTAATTTTGAGTAAGTAAACAAAAATAACAACAAGAAGAAATGTCCTGTAGATCCAATTTTACCTAAACAATTCATAAAACAACTCATTTTCTCTTTAATTTAGTCGCATGGTTAAGTAATAGTGCAAATTCCTCTTATCTATCAACAAGCCTCTCTTGATAGTCATGCATATGTTGAAATTAGTGCTTATATAGGATAGTGTAAGAGAGATAAATATATATATATATATTTAAATATCGCAAAGGTTTCAATACTTGTATAAGTGCATAATCATGTATATGAAGCGTTCGTGACACAAAGAATAAGATTATATACACTAAATATACTATATAATCATGTATATGATGTGTTTGTAATACAAAGAATAAGATTATGTACACTAACTATAAATGTTGGTTTGCAATGTCAGTAGATAAATCAAAACATTTTATCTTGTTTAAGATTGTATTGTCGTCCATTCCCAACCTGGTGGAATGGTCTTATCAAGATTATAATAATATGATGATTACTAGATAGTGACATCAGTGTGTTTAGAACACATTAAACCAGGACGAAGATAGAATTTAAGTTATTGTGTAATTCTGTCATAAGAAATTAGAATTCTATCGCTTTGATCATCTTCGGGATCTTCCCTTAATCTTGAGATGATTATTGGATTTACATCTATGTGTTATGTCTTTTGATTGCCAATGAGTGAGATCTATAACATCCATAATTGATAACTCAATGCATTGGAGGCATAATATATAGTTAGCTAAGAACACAGCTCATAAATATGGAATCCACAGCTCTTACTGGATAGGATGATAAGATAAGATTTCTATGAGTGTTAATTCAGGAACTTAGGTGAAGAGTACTCATTATTGGATATGGGATATCAAATATTACCCAAATCCTCATTTATGATTTGTTCATAAATAGGTGACCTACTAGAGAATTAATGGACTTATGAACAAAGAAGTAAGTAGAGAGATTGTATGGACATCAATAAACCTAGCTCTAATTATGAATATTATTGTAGAGGGTATATTCACATAGTAAATGATTATATCAATAGATGACTTTCTTCATGACATTTTAAGTTTAAGGTTTCATATAATTCTTTATATAATTGAAGAGTGCAATCTTGGTTTCTTATAGTGGCACAAACTAGAGTTAACAATAAGTACTAATTTAATTATACGATAATTAAATTATAAATAATTATTAGAACTTAAATTATACATGCCCATTGGATCCTCTTACTAGCTCAATAAAATTCATTTAGATGGATCAATGGATATTTTCTTGGATTAATTTTGTCTCTAGGGGTAAAATGGTAATTTCACACAATAGCCCACTTGGATTGTGCGTGGCGCACACATTGGAGCTCTAGGAGTTCATGCTTTTAGGAGACAAGTGTCTTACATGATCTTCATGTACTCTATTTGTTATCTTGTTGAAGATAAACATCTCTTTTAAGACTTGAAATAGATTCTGTAAATAAGTATTTAAATTATGAGATAATTTGAATAAGTAAGAAAATCATGGAAGATATTTATTTTAGTAGTTAAATTAAATAAAGTCTTAGTTTGAACTAAAATCAGATTTTAAAAGGATACAAGATAGATATAGGATAATACAATTGGAGGTGGTTATGACATGTGTCACACCACCGTCACACCACCATTAGAAAAAAGATCACACCTGCCATCACTGGGGTGTTGTGATCTACAATCAATCCTACCAAGATTCTACTTCAACCTCCTAGCTTGTGTCTGCAAATGAATACACCTTGTAGGTTCTATTTTGAGTAGACTTTCCTCTAGCCTCCATTTGATGTTCTTTGAGCTCTCACCTTTAGAGTTTAAAGAATCTTGGCTAAGAAAGGTTGGAAGGAGGTAATGCATGAGATATCACTGGTGCCTACACATCAATTGGTCTAGAAAGGGGAGAATAACAATGAAGTGCATTCCAGAGATATTACCAAACCCACAAGTTCGTGTTATTGATTAATTATTATATATCGCATCATGAGAAGGATCTTGAAAGTTTACGAAAAATTTAAAACCCTATTCTATTGCATTTTCTTTGACTTTTGGATTTCAACCTAATAGCATAAATACCCATTATGACAATACGTACCATATGAAAACTACATTAGCCAAAAAGTCACTATTTTTCTTCCCCTCTTTGTTAGGGTTTTCCAAGGTTTCTTAACATTGGCTCCCTTCTCAGTCCTTAGGCTGAAGCCTGACAATAGCCTTCTGTTGGCCGTTAGTGCTCTAGTCTTGGGGAGGGGCAACACATAGGGGTGTTTGACTATGGAGGGCCTCTGGTTAGAACCAATGGTGGTGTGGGGGATACCTAGTGGGACAAGGAGGCCCGTGATGGAGTATTGGAGCATCTTAGTGGACTGATGGGCTTGGGAGGTTGGATAATGACTTTGGTTATGGCGTTTGTCAGTGGTTTGCCACTTGAGGTTTTGTATTTATTTCTTTGACAGTTTTCACAAAGTAATTTGTGGCTGTACCCATGTGATGTTTTCTTAAAATGCATGGTACCAAATTGTAAAAACCCAAAAATATATAATTTAAATCTCTACTTGTCCTATGGTAACTTAGCATAGCTCAAGATATTTCCTATTGAGATCAGCATCTCATGGATAAGGGATGAGAATTATTTCAAGGCTAGGTTAAAAATGCGGTTAACAAACATAAGTAAAATTTGGCTTAGAAGAGTATACTAGAGTTCAGCATAGGTTATTGTAGGCTCAAAAGACTCAAATGGTCTAAACATTGTCTAAATCATTTCCTTAGCAAAATTATAGTCTAGATTTTTGGCCCAATAGAAAATCAAATAATTATATGACTTGTGAGATCAAGAAAAACAACTTATTTACATAAACATACTCAAAATATGTCCATAACTCAAAGAACAAGACATGATGCTATAATATTAATAATCAGAATAAAGTACAACTAACAAAAAAATTTAGTACAAACTTAGACAACATTCACACTTTTTCAAAAAACTATTCAACTTATTGAACAAAACACAAACTTGTTTTTAACATTTTTAAAATTTAAATTTTTTCAAAAACTAAAAACAAACAGTAAAAGTTTAACCTTCCCTTGAAACTTAAAATGTACAATGTCCTCAACATGAAGGAATTCAAGAAAAAAAGAATGGTTGAAGAGAACTCATCTTTTAGGTACTTAAGCTCGATGGCTTAATGTCCTTGAAGATCCATGGAGCCATTCCCTCACCTATAATACTTGTGCCTACAAGAGAAAACCAACAAAACAGAGTAAAATGATTCTAAAAATTAAAACCAAGTAAAATTCAAAGAAAACAAAAAAAGTACAAAGTTTATGTAGCCTCCCAAGAAGTGCTAGATTGACAGTCGACTGCATGTCTAATGAAGAAGTCTTTATCATAGAACAACTTCTGCCGATAATAGGTGTCATAAACACTATATGGGTCTTGAGTCTAGATGTCCTCAAGTTTGACAATATGTGGAAAAATCTGGCACATCACTCCAACATGACTTGGTATAGAATGATTTGCTTGATGGTTTAACTCCACTTTTGGCTTTAGCTTATAAAGTGGATAGTATGGTGATGTTGGTGATGTTAGCCACTAAGGATCAGTTTGTGGTGCCTATGATAGTACAATTGACAACCTCAAATCAAGGGTTTCATGAGTTTCTTCATCCTTCATTGATTCTTGTGCCTTCACTTCACAATTTGAATTGATCTCTTAATGTTAATTATTTTAATAAATGAACTTATAATCTTCATCAAACCGTACTGTGTTCTTTACCATTTGATGATTTTCGTGAAACTTCTCTACTTGCTCCTTCCCTTACATCGTCTTTTTAATCTAGCAATTGACCATGATTGTACTAGGAGTATCCATGGTAGGAGTTGATGCTCACAACTGTTCAAGTGATCCACCTTTGCCCTTGTACATCACATGAATTCACACGATTCCTCATGTAATTTTTCCATCCTCTTAAGAGTATGAGGAATAAGCCTTTTAAGTTGCTCATAAACATCGAATTATTCGGTAGAATAGGTGGCACTATCTCTGCTTTCAACCACATATGTTGTCATGTCACATAAACTGTTGAAGAAGTTTGCAAGTTGACATTCCTTTAAGAATCATGAAAAGGAGATTTATTAGCAGGTCGTTGTATCTCCACTAAGAACTATACAATGGTTTCGAGTTACCTTGAACAAAAGTTGCAAGGACTTGTTGATGAAACATCTTAAAGTATCTCAAACAAGATAAACAAAACAAATAAAATTGAAAACTAAGGTAAACAGAATAAAATAAAAAAATCCAAATTTATCCTACAGCTAATTAAACTAAAAATTCCCAACAACAACACCAAAAATTTGTTGATGCTAGTTTACTCATGCAAATACATGTTGTCACAAAAAAAGTAATAAAGTAATGTATAAAGTTATCGGGCCTATAGGGATTGCATTTAATATTGATTACGTACCAAAGTTTTTTCAAAATTTATGATTATTTGAACAATCAATTTAAATAAAATAAAAGGGTTAATTTAAGGAAATTTAATAAACTAACAAAAAAAAAAAAAAAAACAAGATCTTTGATAGATGCAATTTAATAAACTAACAACACCACTCCTTTTTCTATCTAATTTGGTCCCCTAGTTAAGTGATAGCCGAAATACCTCTAAACTATCTAAACACTGCCCCGCCCCCCCAAGGATCAGGTCGAAATCTCCGCAATTAAATGAGAAACTATATCCTTACGATTGTCAATTAATTAAGATTCATTAAGATAGATTCCTTTAATGGCTACATAATAATAAAGTAGGAATGTCCTTAATCAAATGCAAAAATTTTGAGACGTAGGTTTTAACCATTTACTTAAATTCACTAATGTTTTTATGTATACTGAAGTTAGGGCATTTTCCACACAAGTAACAAAATCATATGGCATCAAAATTTTCAAACCACTAGTTTTAAATACATGTCCAAACTTCAAGCCATAAGTTTTAATAATTTTGTTAACACATTAATGTTTTTGTAGCAAAAGTTGTTTTTTTTTGTACACAAGTAGTAAAACACACATTGTATGTGAAAATATAGAGCCACAGGTTCTAACCACATGCTAAAATTTTTTAGCCCGCTTGTGTTTCAATAGAAAAATTAGGGTTTCCTTAGAAGTAACCAAATCTTAGGGCATGACAAAATTTTGACCCAATAGTTTTAACCATTCACGAAAATTTCGAGCCATAGTTTTTATTTTTCTTTTCAATTTGCAAATGTTTTTAAAGAAAAGATAGTGTGATTTCACACAAGCAGTGAAAACGAGAGTTGTGGATAAATTTTGAGCCATTGATTGACCCCTTTTTTCAACTCACAAATTTTCAAATGGAATTTAGGTTGTTTGTCACACAATCACAAAAAATAAAAGGGCTGTGAAATTTTTGAGATTTAGGTTTCAACTATTTTCTTTAGTTTCTTTATGTTATTATAGTGAAAATATGGTCTTTTCCATCAATTTTAACTATGAAAACTTCGGGTAACTAGGTTTAACTACATGGTAAAATTTGAACCATTGGTTTTAATTTTTTTTTTTTCTATTTTGTATGGAAATTAGTGTGATTTTGATGCAAGGAGTGAAGATGACGGTCATGGATAAATTTCAAGGCATTGGTTTTAACCATCCTTTAAACTCACATATTTTTCCATACATAAGCTATGGTGTATTTCACAAAAGTAACAAAAAATGAGAGCATATGAAAATTTCTAGCCATTTGGTTTTAACCACGGGTGAAAATGTCGAGCCATGGCTTTTGATCATATTCCTTAGTTTATAAATGTTTATATTGAGAAATTACTATGCTTTTCACCTAGTTAGCGAAAAGCGTGGGGCATGTGAAACTTTTGAGCCCCTGGTTTTAACCATAGTTTTAGATTCACTAATATTTGTCTAGTTAAATTACTGTTTTTACACAAGAGTAGTGAAATTACGGATAGTGTAAAATTTTAAATCCCTTGGCTTTAATCACATGTGAAAATTTTTGAGCCATAAGTTTAAACAATTTTTTTTTTTGTTCAATAATGTTTCTATAGGGAACAAATGTGTTTTGCACTCAAGTATCGAAAAATGTGGTTCTTGTGAAAATTTCTGGCAATTAGTTATAACCAATTTTTTGAATTAACTAATTTTTCTATAATGAAATTTTGGTGTTTGTCACACTAGTTGCAAAAACATGGGGAGTGCAAAAATTTTGAGCCATATGTTTTAACAATTTTTTTTTTACTAACGTTTCCATAGCTAATTTCGCATGTTTTCACATAAGTAATGAATATGCGGGTCGTGGATAAATTTTGAGCCATTGCTTTCAACTTTTTTTTTTTTCAAAATACAAATTTTTCTATGGGGAAATTATAGTGTTTTTTCATACAAGCAGTGAAAATGTGGGACGTGTGAAAATCTCAAACCACGGGTCTTAACCATTTTCTGTTTTTTTTTTTTTGAAACTCATTAATGGATCTATCATAAATTAGTATATTTCCTACACAAGTAGCAAAATTGTGGGGCGTGTAAAAATTTCAAGCCACTAGTTTTAACCACGTACAAAAAATTAAAGCCATAAGTTTGAACAATTTTTTTTCGTTTCACTAATGTTTACGTAGAGAAATTAGTATGTCTTTCACAAAAGTAGTGAAGACATGGTCTATGCTAAACTTTTGAGCCATTGATTTCAATAATTTTTTTAAAAAATTAACTAGTTCTTAAAAGAGAAATTAAGGTGTTCTTCACATAAGTTGCATTAATGTAGGGAATGTGAAAATTTTGAGACATAGGTTTTAACCATTTCCTTGAGCTCAATAACATTTTTATAACGAAATTAGCCTGACAATGGCATCAACTTAATAGCAGAATTCCTTGTGACTCAAAATTCCTTGGGACTCAATAGCAAAAGACTACCAAAGTTAAGGCTTAAGAAACAATGGACATGAAGGCGAGAACCGAGGATGTCTAGCCAAATTGATTAGTAAGTTTGAGAATAAGATGTCGAGGCTTGGGATGTAATGGCAAATCAAAAACCATTTATACACCCCTCCCGATGTGAATAAAAGTATGCTAATATTAAGTTAGAGATAGTATACAGGGAGGATAACACATATGGTGTCCATTAAGTGGTATAGAGCCCCTGAAGTTTGTTTTATAGGCCCATCTTGACAAAAGAAATTATGCATTAGGCAAGTAAGACTTGTCAAAGACATCCAGCCTCTAAAAGGCTGACGAGATCCATCATTTGAGAAGTTAAAGCACAAAGCAACTAAATATTGGCAACCACATTGAAGATTAAAGTTTTATAGGTAACACTTTAAAATCATTACTCCATGTTAAGGCATGAGTTTCATGTAAGTACACTTCTTAGTTATTTTCTTGGTTTTTGTCCTTCTAGACAAAGAAAATGTAATGTTTTATGTAGAAAACCTTACGAAGTTAGAAAAGATTATCAGTTTACCCATCCCTCTTCTAAGAAGAAAACCTTGTTAAGTTCAAGGTTGAGCATCAAGAGTTAGATTAAGAACAATCTAAATGTAGTCAATAAAACAGCAACCCACATTCATGAAAATAGAAAGATCATGACATCAAATGATCCAACTCATGAACCAAGACCATCAACATGAGCCTTGCTTGAAAATGTTGATGATAGAATCTAATGGAGCAGTAATGACAGAAACCTACTAGCTATGAAGTAAGGAATTTTAAGAACTTGATAAAGTTAGGATTAGGAAGACAATAGGAGAATAAAGACAAGTATATGGCGCCTCGTTAAGTGAGTTCATAATTCTTAGTCTACCTTGGATTCAACAATGAGAAAGAATAGAAGTAATATACTATCTAAAAAGGCTTTTGAAGCTTGAGACAAAACCCTTGTAAGAGGTTGTAAAGTCTTAGGATGACATAAAACCCCAAAGTGACCTAGAAAAAGAGGAATACATAGCCAGTTATAGATAGGGAATCCAACACAAGAGAATTAAGGCACATCATCAATGTTGCTCTAGTGGAAATGAGATTGATTAGCACTGCAAAGAAAAGATAAGTTATACAAACAATAAAATATTGTAAGATGGATCAAGAAGGATTATGCCACTAAACAAAAAGAGTTAGTTAAAGCTATAATGACACCTAATTTCTTAAGGAAATAGATACTCAAAAGACTAGAATTATAGTTTTAAAATAGATAGAACGTAGTCAAGAACCTAATAATCTCCTACAGGTTAAAGGAGACAGTGCAATTTTGCTCTCTCTAGAATAGCAAACCCTATTTAGTAGTATGAAATCTAGATCTAGAATGACCATAAACCTATAGAAGGGGTAAAATCTCCCAATCACTTATGGTACGCAATAATAGCATGTTTTAAATTCTAGAATAAGTACAAGTAATGAGAGCCGATAGTATAATTTCCATGTGTTAAAAGACCCCCTAATCATTTGGTATCATAGAGGAACTTTCTACTAGAAGAGAGATGAAACTCTAACCTACCTCTAAGAATTTGGATAGAACTAGTTAGTGACTTATTAGATTTAATTAGAAATCACCAAAATGATTAAGATAATTGAGTAAAAAGTAGACAATTTTTCATCACTAGCAGAGAGGCCATAATGGCAAGACCATGAGAAACCTTGCAAATATAAAAAATTGGAATGATTTTTCCCTACTTGCATACCACACGAGGAGTGAGACATATGCATGAGAGATAAAAAGGATAGGCTTAAGTGTAACGAACGCCTAGAAGTTTTACAACAAGTACATAATTACATTACTGACTATCATTATCATCAGTCTTGATGACTAAACAATAAAAATTCATAGATAAAATGGTAAGATGATGTACATTTGGCCAGTCCCCAAGTTCCAGGTCATGATATGGATGCAGATATACAATCTAGGATATGAAGAATGATTAGTGGTATAAATCCTAGACAAGGATAATGAAGGCCTTGGAAAAATAGGGTCATATTCTTTATCAAGACACTTGAGGTAGAATCGCTGAATGAAAGAAGCCCTATAAGAGTAAGTTACAAAGCAGTAAGATATCCCTAGTTTATTCCAATATTGGAGGATAGAAATTTTGAAAGGTGGATAGATTATAATGACCAAAAAAATCCATAAATTAATAAGTATAAATAATTAAGCATTTTTCCATAACTACTTCTATAAGTTCATAAGAAAAAAGCAAGTTTAGGGCTTACAAATTTAAGTTTTGATAAGAATTATGAGAAAGTTTATGTAGGAGCAAAAAAAAAAAAAAAAACTAAGAAAATAGTCAATTAGACAAGCCAATGCATCTTTAACAGTTTAAGCAAATTTCGGCATCAATCACACGATCGATTACACTGGAGAGAATTCACATAATTACGTAAAGTTTTTTTTTTTTTGGAAAAACCAAATAAGTAATTGTGTGTAAAGATTCATGGACTTATAACTAAAATTCCATGACTTTGTAATTAGGCTAAAATTGATAATATACAGTACTGCCAAGTGCAAATAGAAATTGCAAGAATTTAACTTAACGTTAGAAACCCTCAATAACATTTAGGAAATTTAGAAATCTTAATCACAATTTAATCATGATTTATAATTATCTTGATTAACATGCATTTAGAAAGTCTTAAAAGTTATAAGACTCTAGGAATAAATGATGTCACAATTATACAATTTTATGTGCTCCATGTATGAAAGATATAGCAAAATATTATGCTATGATAGTACACTTGGATAATTTCATGAATGGGTCAAACTTGTGACCTTCATAACAATTTCAACTAGAATATCTAAATTGAAATGAATTAATAAAATGAATTTTTGAGTCAGTACGATTATATAGAATTCCTACATGATGTAAGTTTATCAAGAGAAATTTAGATCATAATGATCAACAGCTCAACACTATAATTTAGAAATAGCGAGTTTATGAATGTAACATTGATCTCGATTTTAATGAGACCATAAAGCATGATAAGAATTTTCTAAGTCATAAGGATTATTAGAAATTTGAGAATTTACTATATCCTATATATGCACAGTTAATTATTTGAAAGTGTAAATAATTATGTGAAAATAATAATAATAATAATAATAATAATAATGATAATAATAACAATAATAATAAAAGGTTAATGGAGTCTGCAAGCATTTCATGAGCCTTTAAGGGAATCCAATATCACAAGTGGATTATTTTCAAATCCATATTATGACTAAGGAAAGTTTAAAATATCCATAGATTAGATATGTACGCATGAATGAATTTTTATTATAAGTAGTTCTGGTCTTACCATAAAGCATGAAATTGTTCCAAGTTTAGAATTTGAAATAAAGTGACTTATTGATAGTCAATTTAATTTACAATTTTTTTTTATAAATTATGACTGTTATTTTTATGATAAAATTAAAACTGTCTAATAAGTTTATAATACTAAATATGAAAATATAATGAATAAGAAAAGAAATTACAATGATAAATATATGTTTTATTTGCTAGTTAGTCTCTTAAAATTTTAGAATTTATGAAAGATTATTTTAATCAAGAAATCAAATTTAAGATTTTATCAATGCTCTAATATAGAATATTATTCTTAAAAAATATATATATGGTGAAAATAGTTAATCATCAATTTTAAAGACAAAATTGTCAAACTTTATCGTTTCAAAACAAAATCATGAAATCCCTAAATTATAGATAAATTCATGAAAATGTTTTTACAGTAGTTGGAGATCTCTATAAGACAATAGTATAGTACGAACGTTATAATTTATCTAATTATTTTTAGAAAGATCAAGAATATTACAATTTTAAAAAGGACAACTACTTTTACAAATATTGTTATGTTTGTGGATAAAAAATTTGATCGACCTGGCCACAACATTAAATACATACCATTGTAGAAAAAAACAATAAAAATTCAGCCAAGAAAAAAATAATAAAAATTCATCCAATAAAAAAATAGCCTTTTTCTTTCTCACTCTACGTTCTCTCTCTACCATCTATCTTTTCCAACTTAGACCATGATTCGAGCGTCTATTTTTAACACCTCCTGCATCATCGGATAAATCATGTCAAGCTAAGCCCATCAGAGTAGCTGTTAATTGCCAATCAAAGCTATAAAAATCACTTCTTCCTATGAGATATCTTCATCTTCTAGGCACTAATCGATGAAGAAAACTACACCTATTTTTTTGATCATTTTCAATAGGAATAATATCGGTAGACTAGCTAAATTTTGCAATCAAACCCTGTTGGATCCCAACATTTCTAGCAATAGTGTGGTACACCGTCGTTACCATGAGACTCAAATCGACATAGGGAGTAAAATCCCTTGATAAATTGCAACAAGGAGCCCACCTCGTTGGAGTTCCATAATAGCAGCTATATGCCACATCACCCACACAATTTTGGTGAATTCATGGATGATATGAACCAATTTTTGTACCATTAGACTCAAATTCTAATGAGGAACAAATGCCCCAAGAAGTATAGCTCGATCCACTACGACACATCTAAGATTAAGAGGTGTCGCCATCCTTCATGGCAAGCCACTTTGTTTCGGTAGTTCCAAGTGGTAGTGAAGTACATCACCAATGTAGTTAAACTCATAAGACTCACCCTAATGAAAGCCTCTACTTAATTCTAGGGTATATTGGTCGAAAAACCATGCTTGATATGTCCTATTTGTTTTTGCCATTGGATTTAGATCTAAGTAGATAGAGGTAGATTTAGGCATAATTGATGCCACCATCAAACTCATTAGGTGGAAAATTGGTGGGAGCCAAAGCACCATCACCAATTGATAACCAGAGCCATAACCATGTGTGACTACAAGTGGCCGGACACCTGCAACGTTGGGTTTTTTTATCTTGACCCCCGATCAATGATTCGAGACTAATTCTAACTTGTTTTGATGTTCCAAATGCAATGGTGCCCTCTGTTTAAGCTGATTCCAGTTTGTTGAAAATCGTCTGGCATGACTACACACGGATCAAGGCAAAGTAGATCGAAGGGGGAGTGCAAAATGACATTTCTAGCAATGGGCAATCTCCAAGAAGCATTCCTAACTGACCACGGTCATTGTACGTTCACCACCGAGGATGCTTCCTAGACTGTGGGACTAGCGAGATAAAACTATATCTACTTAGCTAGGAATCCTAGCGAGAAGGAATCTCACCGAAAGTATGAACATTTTTGAAATATAATATTTTATGTGTTTTCATAAAAATTATGAAATGCATAGTTTATGATATGTCATGTCATGCTATATATGATATGTTGTATTATATTAGGAGTATGATTTGCTAAGTTTAAGTTATGCCATGTATTGTTATGTTATGATTGTGTCACGTGCAGTAAGTAAGGTATACTATATTAAATTATATGCTTGCTCACCTTTAGTTAAACATGTTTATGATTATGATTTATAAAATTGTAATGCTATATGGTAACATGTTGTACTGCATACACAGAGTAAGATAAGTGAGACAAATAAAATAAGTTAAGGGTGTCTTACTATCTTCTCGATTTATGGCAAGGCTTTGACTTAGTTCAGTATAGTTTATGATCTTGGTGTCACTGGGGACCTCATGAACCCTAATTTCCTATGGATCATGTATAGCCCATATAGTCACCTAAGTCCAATCAATAAGATAGTTAAAACTTAAATAATTAAGCATAAAACAAGTCGATAAGTAAGCATAATATGTTCATGCATGTTTTATTAAATTTTTTTCAAATTTCTATTGTGAGTCTAATTTCCTACTTGCTGAATGAAAACTAATTCAGTTATGTTCAAAATATAGGTAAGAAACTTGTTAGCGACACTTGATGGATAATGATGAGCGATGAACGAATGATGAAGATGGGAATGGATAACGTTTATGCAAAATGAAAATTTCATTTTTATTATTTTATTAAGATATTAACGTATGAATAACTAAACAATCTTATGTGAGTATGTTTTAGAAATTGAGGTTGTAATCCTACAATCTAAATTTAAAAAGTTTTAAGAATTAAAATGTTACATCAAATTGTGCAACAAATATATGTAAACATTCAAGTAAGAAAATTATAATGATAATTAATTTTAGAAATGTTTTTAAGAAATTATTTTAATTTAAGAAAAGGTTTAAATTTTTTAAATAATTATTTTAATGTTTAAAATAAAATGTTTTAATTTATAAAGTTTTAATAAGAAATGTTTCTTAATTTAAATTAAGAAGTGTTTAAAAAAAGAGTTTTATGAAATTATTATTATTACTACATTTTAAGGAATTATTATTAAGATAGATTTAAAGAATTAAGTCTTAAGAAATTAATATTATGTTGCAATGTAATAATTATTGCCACATTACTATTACGTCTTAAGAAATTAGTAATTCTTTGAAAGAAATATTTTAGGAAAATATTGTCAAGGTTTCATTAACAAAATTATTCTACAATTTATGTACTTTGAAACATATTTAAGTTTAGATTATGTAGTTAAGTAACAACTACATAAGTAAGGCTGTTACAGATAAAGTTCTTAGATACAAACATTTTCAATAGGTTCAAAACTCTTTATGCCATTATTAGTGATGAGGGAGCTCACTTCAGTAATAAGGTATTCAGTGCACTCTTGACAAAGTATAGGCTGAAGGACAAGGTGGCTTAAGCCTACCATCCTAAAAAAAATGGGCAAGCTGAAATCTCAAATAAACAAATTAAGCAAATATTTGAGAAGACAATGTATACAAACCGGAAGGGTCAAGCCCCCAAGCTTGATGATGCCTTATTGGCCTATAAAATGGCATTCAAGGCACCAATCTGCATGTTTCCATACTGATGGGTGTTTGGAAGAGCTTGTCACTTATGGGTGAAGTTGGAGCATGGAGCTTTTTGGGCCATCGCGGAGTTGTACTTTGATTTAGGGACTTCCAACAAACAATGCTTGCTTCAGCTTGATGGATTAGAAGAATTTTGGAATGAAGCTTATGAAAGTGCAAGAATCTACATGGAGTGCACAAAATGGTGGCATGATAAGCAAATCTTAAGGGGAGAATTTGTCTCGAGTCAACAAGTGTTGCTTTGCAACTTTCATTTGAAGCTATTCCCGAGCAAGTTGAAATCGTAATGGTCGAGGCCCTTTACAATAAAGCAAGTGCTTCTTTTTGATGCTGTTGAGATTTCGGGAGATGATGGGTGCACTTTTCATGTCAATGGCCAAAGATTCAAGCATTACTATGGTGGCGAAGAGCAAAATCTAGCACTTGTAGAGACTAAATGAGTACCAAAGGGGCCAAGTCTAACTAGGAACGTTAAAGTAAATACTTATTAGGAGGTACCCTAAGCTCTAAACCTTTACCCTTACTTTTATTTATTTTGTTTTCAACTCATATATATATATATTAATGTTTGTTAATTAGAGAATTGTCTAATTGTTTTTTGTTTTGTTTCTAAAATTTTAGGTTTTGGAATCACAAGACACTTGAAGGCATTTAGTGTTGATTTCAAAAGATTGGAAATGGTTGAAGGAAATTTAAAGTGCACAAACAGGATGGCACTGCATCAGATCAAACTGGCAAAAGGCCTATGTTGTTAAGGCTATGGCTAAAGCCCAATCTATTGTAGTGTGTAGCTCAAAAACTAGGGAGCTTATTTGCTCCATGCTGTAGTGTGTAACTAATTTGTTGCAATGCATACAAAGAAAAAAAAAAGAAAAATAAATAAAGAAGGAAAAAACAAAAAAGAAGAAAAAGTCACATAAATAAGTAAAAGGAAGGAATTTTGGTCACGGGTTGTAGATGGGGGTCCAATAGCTACAACACTACTAAGAAACCAGGGAGCTGATATTGGTTGCAACAAGACCAAGTCTATTGTTGCGGTCGTGACTCCAACACCTAAAGAAAATAATCACACGTTGTACCCCTATAAAGGCCCACTGTAGAGCATGCTTGAAAAAAAAAACTCAAATTAGGTTTAGGCTACAACATTGCTGGAAAAATCAACATTTAAAACAAAAAAACCAATGATAAAAACACGTATTTGCTCTCACAAGTTTGCCTCTCTGTCACTCCATCTCAACCTAAATCACTCCAAAACCCCCAATCTCAAACCCCAAGCCTAAAAATTATCCTTCCTCACCATTAATCTTTACTTTCTCCATTTTCTTCATTGTCTTCATCAATCTTCCCCACAAATCCAACCTTCATCACCATCTCCAACAAGAGTTATAGTCCAAACCACCATTTAAACTCCAAGGTGTAAAGCTTAGTGGGTTTTCCCCTCCTAATCATGATCTACATTGCCAAGTAAGTCATTTTCTTGAGTTTGCCTTGGTTGTGAGAAGAAAATTGCTTATTGAGCACTATAGAGTGTTGAAAACCAAATTAGGTCATTACAAGAGTTGGTTGTTTTAAAAAACCCAAAATGGTGTGGCATATTGTGGAATATTTGGTAATTTATGGATGATATGTGCTTGTTGAACACATATTTGTGGGCAAACTGTGTGATTTTTATGGTGATTGGTTATTTAGAGTTTAGTGCATCCCTTGCGGATTTGTTGGCTTTTGTGTTTTGATAGGTTAATTGAAGCTTTCTTGTTGTGTGATTGCAATTCTTGTTTGTTGTTTGTGTTGGTTGAACATGTGTTGTGTATCATTAATTCAGGTTGTTGATCGATTGGTGTTATTCTAAACTTGATTTCAAGGGTTGTTGTGTTTAGTTTGCATTCTCGGTTGGTGCATTTTGGGTTAATGTATCACTTGGACATCGTTGTTTGTTTCAGTAAGCTTTGGTGAAAGTGGTCAAAATACCATAGAAGATTACTAATTAGTGAGTATTTTACTCAAAAATCAATAACTTCTTAAGCTTAAATATTATTAAAATCCTTAAGCACGTATGTTATTTTAATGCATTTTGTGTAGTTTTGTAGGAAAATAAGAAATAGGACTTAAAAGGATTTATTTGGCATAATAAAGGTGGCTTAGATACATTTTTTGTGGCAAGTCCATCTATGGCCGTGTGCTAGCCCAGTTTTAGGCATGTGGTTGCATGCAGTAGAGGTCTCTGTCTTGCCCAGGCACTCACATAGATCATGCAACATTGGTGCACACTACAGGGCAACACACCAGGCCACCTGAGGTGCCTACATCATAGTGCATGTTGCTACGCACCTAATGCCTCCTTGGCATTCTGATTCATGCTTTAGGACTGATCTAGTCCCTTCCTTCAATTTGATGGGCCAAATTTGGCCTGAAATGATGCCTTAATCCTTTTAAACCTCTAAAATCCTGTTTTAAAGAGAAGCCTCCATTTTTCGAGGAGAAGGCACAACTTTCCAAGAAGCTTTGAGCTAAATCTAATGAAGAAGATGGGGAAAAAAAATTAATTGTTTGTTTGGTTTTTAGCTTAGGATTTTATTTTCAAGTTTTGGAATTGGGTTTTCCTTTTGATAAATCATCAAGGGAGAAAGCACTGGAGATTATAAAGTTGGAGAGGAGAAGAAGAATACTCGCTATGAGCTTGTGACAACTCCAAAATAGGTTTTTCATTTCCATTCTCATCTTTGTAACCTTTATAATTTGTAAATGTTGAACTCGTGATGTTGGTTTGATTAATTTTAGTTATGAAGTAGTTGTTTTCTAGAGCTTTGATTTTGCCTTTTTATGAAGTGCTGATTTATTTTTAAGTGGTTTCTCATGATTTCTTTGTGTTTTCCTATACTAAATGCTTCTAGCTTATTTGGCTAATAAATTAGTTGACTCGATTTATGAATTTCAATTCTCAAGAGAGATTGACTCATTTATTGTTATTTGGGAAACATGGTTTTGGTTGTTGAGACTTGTGGGGGCCAGGAACATATAAATAATCGTTATAAGGGTTTGCTCATAAGTTAGATAGGGATATTGACTTGAATTTCTATACATATTATGTCATCTAATGCTTAAGAGATGTTATAAGGTTAATCTTTAGACCCTGATTAATGAACCATGAAACTCACTTAATAATAAAAAAAGCACTGATTAATTATTGTGCAGTCAAGGCTCTAGTATGTTATTTTCTAGTTATTTTTATTGGATCATCCAAAATGATTTTAGAGCCAATCAATTTCGGTAATTAACGCAAAATTAAACCCAATTTTTGTGTGATCGATATCTATACTTGGACACACTTCATGTAATGTCCCCTTACAGATGTCACAATAATTGTTACTTTTAACGTTAAAATCATTATTGAAAGATAAACAATTCAAATAAAAAATTTATCAAATTTGTTTCCCTCACCTCGATTAGCATGATGGAACATCTATAGTGTTTGGCTAACCATCATCTTGTAGAAATGGTTAGATTACAAATACAATCATTTATTAACTTATAGGCACACATAAAACTTCAAACAATATTAAAAACCCTCTAGAAAAATACTTATATGTCCAAATAGTTTAATCATATCAAAATAAAATAAACTTGGTATAGTTATCAAGAAACCACAATTAAGGAAATATTAAACGGTCTCAAAACATTCAAAAGTCCGTAGAAACAAACCATCTTAATTGAACATGAGTGTAGAAAATAAGATTAATAATGAAATGATTGCTCAAATAATTAATTCTTTTCATGGCGTGATTCCTTTTCCAATCCAACACTTCGTGCACACATGCTTGTCCGTGTCCTCCACCTACTCCATATGCCTTTTTTCTTTGTCTATAACATGATATAAAACTAAGTAAGCATAAGCTTAGAAAGTACATTTTCTTATCTCACAACATAAAATATGAACTTTTATAAGGACATAACATAAAATCATTTTCATAAACAAAATAGTGCACAAGGCACATGTTCATATACATATAACATATCTTTCATTTAAACTTCCATATTAAAACGTTATTCATTTTATCTTTAAGGGCCTAAGCCTTACACCATTTACATCGTAGACACACCGTCATAAGAGGAGTGGGGTAGCTTGTCCTAAACCAAATATGACAAGTCCAAACCTTGTGGGATATCATAAACATAAACATAGGATGTGCAATGCTTAATTAAGTGATACATATATATATACATGTAAGTTTTTTTTTAAATTCTTGTCATAAACCTTAAAAACATAAACATAAAAACATCCTTAGGAAAATTCATTGTAAAAGGTCTTGAAATAAGAATATTGAATCACAAAACTTTATTTATAAAACATTGCTTAACATTTTCAAAAACTTTATCACGTTGTAGGTGAGAATGTACTTACTTGACTTTCTTACTTACTAAACCTTAAATCTAGTGACATTGTCACAGTTCTTAGTGTGCTAGCCTTTTGAAGTGTTCATGTCAATTATTTGTATAATACATAAAATTAAAATTTATGCTCATAATGTCATTTAATACCATATTACATCATCATACATCATTCTTAACAAAATTAGGCATCTTCAAGTCATAAACATGCACTTAGAATCAAGAAACATAAAGGCAAAAAACTTTTAATCACTTAGAGATATTAATCTCAGCTTATAAGCATTAATAAAGTCTAAAACTTATTCCATAACATAGCTAACATATAAAAACATCACTCAAATTTTCTTCTCTTGAAAATATTAACCCAAAATATGTCTTTTTGATTTTCCAAACGTTCAAGTAAATCTACCAGTAACAATACTTGACAGACTTTCAAGGATTCATAATCCTATATCTTTCAATTCACATTCAATTAGAGCATCAAAATTTGCAGGAATAAAGGTAACATATATATAACGATCAAATATTTTGCTATTAGAATATCATTTGTTAATTTAAATAAATCACATAATCAATACTATAAAATCTGCCAACAAAGCCTAGGCAGCAAGCAGTCCTAATTAAAAATTATGGAATAAATCATTTATGCCACAACATAATTTATAAAAATTACTACTCATAGTAGACAAATAAAATCATAATATATCCAAAATTCATCACCAAATAAATTTGGAATAATTCAAAACACATGTTCAAATTCAGAGTAAATATTACCACAGGACTTGCTAAACAGCAAACATGTTTCATTCAAACATTTGTATAGAATTAAATATGCATAAAATGCTCCTGAAATTATATGACATGATTAACATATAAATAAACTCTTAAAAAATAATAAATCATGTAAAACACATTTAAATGCATAATTTATTATCTCACAAACTATATAGAGCATATCAGGCAGACACACTAGTACAAAATGTGGATTCCACGACGGTCAAAAAACCATCGTGGAATAAGATCGACTTTTCATGACGGTTTTTTACTGTCGTGTAATAGAATAATTGGCGCGCGTGGTTAGTGGAAGTGTAATTTTCCACGACGGTTTTTTAGTAAAACTGTCGTGGAAGCTCAGCTTTCCATGACGGTTTTCCACGAAAACCATCGTGGAAGGTGAGCTTCCACGACGGTTTTTCATGAAAACCGTCAAAAACCGTCGTGGAAGGCTGATCTTCCACGACGGTTTTTGTGGAAAACCGTCGTGGAAATTTGGTATTTTCCAAAAAAAAAAAATCTCTTACAATTTCAATTTCCTACGGGATGGCCAGTCCCGTATGTTATCCATTACATCAAGGCCCTAATTACATACAATAATTGTTGTATAATCGAATATTAATTTGTATTTACAAGATCTTTTTACACTTGAACTATTTTGTGCACTTTGTTAATCTAGTATGACGTGTACCTATCTAAAAAGCAGAAACCTATTTAGAAATTGTACCCACTCTAATTGAACTTCATGTATATCTGTATGTATATAAACTTCTTTTTTTCCTAAGGCTTGTATACCACTTGTAATTATATCCCGCATGAAACGTAGAATAAAAAAACCACATTCTATGTTTCCTGGTTGTCTTGGGCACTTACGTTTAGAATATAACATTCTGTTTGGTCGGTTTATGACACCAGTTCCCACTTGAAGCTTCCAATCGTTAAGCGCCCTAATAATGTATATCATATTTAAATAATAAATAAATTAATAGATGATATAATTATGTGAGACTAAAAAACAATTAATTTTGTAAGACAATATTAATACTTACAATCTTGTGACTGATACAAAATCGTCATGTGGTGGGTGTCCGAGGGGGTCAAACCAATATATTTGGTCCTCCCATGGCAAAATAAGTCCTAACATCCAATGTTGTCCAATGTTGTATGGAAGGAAGAATAATTTCCCCCTCGGTGCTTCAGCTAATAGGTGGAGGAGTGATGTGACACGCTCTCTATGATCACTCTACAGGTCTCTTGCAGCACTTGAAACAATAGCCGGAGATATGAAGCCAAAATTATGCGCCATGCCATGAAGTTCACAATATTTCACCAAAAAACTACAATAAAAAATATTACAGTGAATTATTTTAAAACACCTTACAACTCTACGTATGAATTTAAAATACTTAAATAAGGCTGGAGTTATCACCTGAGGTATACGAGGATACAGTTTTCCCTGATTTCTTCAAAGCTGATGAAGTCGTAAACGTCTTCATACCCCACAAAGATAGGGAAATCATTGCCAGTGACATTTACCGGTATCGGGCACTAAATGGTCAACCCATCGTGCATGAAAGAATGTGCGTATAGAGCTAACTGCATAAACTCTTGTGGTACTGAAGCGAAGTTAAATGCACGCATCTGCTCATTAGCAACGGTTTGTCCTTAGCGTTGTAGAACCTCAAGTTGTGATTCTCTTACTTTTAGAGAGCTTTTCTTTTTTTGTCGTTTCTTTCCGCTTAGATCTTTGGGAGCATGGCTAGGTGCTCGACTCGTCTTTGTCAATGTGATGACTTCAACTAATCTCTTCGGCCATGCGACAAAGCTTCCTGCTGCTTCACCCACAGTTGTTGCCTCAAGTGTTGGAATAGGCAATTCAGCTGTTCTAACTCTGATGGTAGTGATGCTAACATCCACGTTCTCTTCCTCTAGTAGTTGTCCATGAACTGTATCAGTTGGAAGGCTCTCCATCCACACCTTTCCAAGTGCAACAAGTGTACACCAACCATTAACTCTATCCTCAACAAAGAGCCTACATTGTTCGGGACCTTGAGGAGGAGGTGACAATTAGACTTCTGGGACTTCTGGAGCTTCTGCATCTTCTGCTACAATATTGGGAGGGTTACAACTAGCTTTGAAGCTGTTGCGTTGTGAGATGCTATCATCCGTCGACTTAGCATGTCCTTGGGAAATGAGCTCAGTCACAAGACTTTAGAGTTCTGCAATCTCTATTTGCATCTTTGACATTTGAGAATTCAATTTTGACGATCCTGGTTGGAGGTCGAAGTATTGAGACCGCTTCACAAACTTTGATTGACCGTGAACACATCCAAAATGTTCTGGTTTCCCTAGTACCCTCGTCAAAATGTCATCATTACTAACCGATTGGAAGCTCCCTTGACTTTGTTGCGTTGTGTATTCATCCTAAACAAGAACAATACAACCATGTTATTCAAGGAACCCTTCATCTGCATGTAGTAAAATAGAAGATTAATTGTTCGTGTTCAGTAGACTTACAATCAAGTTCAAAATCTCTGCTACTTTTTGATTTTTAAACTTGCCATCGGAACCTTGGCATGATTTTACCCACAACTCCTCCTGTGTAGGTTGCACGCCTATCTTTGAAAACTGTGGTATGCTATGTTAGTAACATAGTAATGTAGCAATATTGAAGCAATATAGTTTGAGTTAATAAGTAACATACCATGGATTGCTCGAGCTCTCTATATCCCACTCGGCCAACCATAGAGAAATATTCATTTTCTGCTCTTATTTTCCTTGCATTTGATGGTAGCAGTTGGAAATCACTGGATCGTCGATACCTCACAAAAGCTTTCCAATCTTCATCGTTTATGGAGGGGTAGTAGTGTGCTACCGTAAGAGGCCGTTTATATATATTTACATCCTCCTCCGGAATGGAAAGGTATGGCTATATGAAGGTAACGTAGAGGTCGGATCTGAACCCTTTTGCTAATTCGCCGCAAACCTTTAAAGCCCTTTTCCTATACCAATCTTCAACTGTGAAAGCTTCGTATATCTCTCTCCATATCACATCTTTTACTTTATCTAAATCCTTAGACCTCCAATCTTTTGTCCATATTGGAACATGCTCTTGACTAAGGACTCCGATCCAACTGCTTAATTCATGATCGGGTGCGCCTTTCGGTTGGCCTTTCGAATCAAAAGTCACTTCAATTCTTAAACCTTTCTTCCTCATCTGATGAATTTTTGTCATTAATGTTGCCCTTCGGTCAAAGTCTACTTTTGGATCAAATTTGGTTTGCCTTCGTGGCTTACTGCGATGTTTTCCCTTGCTATATTGCGTTGCAAATGAAGTGCAGCCTTCATACTCCTTCTTGTGCTGGTCACTATCAAATTCGCGAGACATTGTACCTATGCAACATACTCAAAAAATAACATAT